>SKCR01025652.1:0-51289 GCA_019454045.1 Zanthoxylum bungeanum
TGTGACTTGACAACTGATTGAGTTGACTTGATGTGATGGAGTGATGTGTGTGTTTGGGCAATTAAAGCCAAATGTGTGTGAAATGAATTTCAAATGAAATTCATGTGTATTAGATAGCACAAATTACACACACAAAACCGTGAGACACATTTTCCCTCATCTCTCTCCCCTCCTCTTCCTCTTCTTCCTCTCATCTCTCACGCATTTTTCTTCTTCTTTGAGGCAGTGAACTTTCGAGAGAAACAAAAGAAAAATGGAGGGAATCAAGTGTGTTTTGTGGCAAAACAAGAGTGCTAGCACACTCCGGGATCAATGCGAAGGTGATAGGGAAGCTCACCCATGAGCCGGGAATCTAATGACGAAGCTTGGAGCTTCAAATCTTGTTGATGATGGCCGAAATTCACTGTTCACAGCAGCCCACTGCCGCTCAAACCAGTGAGCAGTCCACTGCCAAGGCAATTCGTTTTGTTGCCCAATTCGTCGCTCAACCGCTCGATGTAAGTATTCCGCAACTTCCGTCGTTGTATTCACTTATGTTTCATGCTTGAGTTTTGATCTTGGGACCTATAGAAACTCCAACAAAATGAACATACGCCTTGTCTTGGAGTTTGAAAATTTACTTATGCCATTGTCAATCCACTGCCTGTTGAAATCGATCATGACTCCACTCCAGAATAGCAAGAAATTTTTAATAGATGGAACGATGATAACCTGAATGTGAAATCCTACATCTTGGAATCGATGGTTCCAGATTTGCTGAGACAGTACATAGAGGTACCAGATGTTTGGAGCATTATGCGAACATTCAAGAAGTTGTTCGAAGCAAATCAAGAGATCGAAATTTATTGGAGGTCTAAGGAATTGTCCCGTGCTGAACTCAAGGATAGATGAGCTGTCAGCATTCATGTTTTGAACATTATCGACCAGATCCGATATCTGGAATGACAGAGCATTGTGATTGATGAACGGCTGGGCTGTAATTTTTGATTATGTCTTATTGGCTGGATCTTATGTTGGGTTTTGTGTTAAACTTCCATATGCACTCGATGCAAGCCAGCTATGAAGAACTCCATAACATGCAAGCCAGTTATGCGTATTAGATTGATGTATAAATATGCTAAGAATCATCGACATTAGAATAGTCATGTAGTAATACTGGACACTAGGTGGTCCGACATTAGGATAAGTACTACTATTGTAACTATTCCTAAACTATATATATTAGTAGTCGTTTTTTTTAATGTGGTCGATTCCTATAACCTAGAAGAGTAGCACATGTCGTATATTGGAATTGGAGTTCCAATGGTTTAAACCCGATGTACCATGAGCTTTGGAAGCTCGTATAGACATATCGGTATTGGTTGGACCGAATATTAAATGACTCACATGTGATTCCTAATAGTTGGAAGTACACACCACCGTCAATAGGAATCTCATCGAGTCGAGTAGCATATGTAATCCTTTGACTATAGGATATCATTGATTTTGTGTGAGATCTTTCACACTTTGATGACATGTATGTCAGATACCTTTCATGATCTGGCCTTTAGATGTTTGTTGGGTGTGGATCGATGCACTTAGTAATCAAGTGCGAAGCAAGATAGGATCTGTCGGCTTGTATGTGTACTATTAGGGGTTTAGATATCCATGTAAGTAAAGTCACGATTATTAAATTTTTGGCCAAAGTCAATCACATAGGGTGGATCGCATCAGTTATGAAGAATCATGGACATGTCGACATGAGATGTGCGCCTCGAAAACTTGACGATGTATTCTATGTTTCCTAAGCACAACTCGGATAGCCTACGATGGATGGATTGTAAAACATATATTATGACCTCGACTTGTATAGTTCATAAAGGTCATTCATGTTCTTCGCGAATTCGGATGCGGCAAATTGTGTACATATTAGATAGGCTTATATGACGAACGTGACTGAACTTAGAGAGTCCCAATATGAAGTGTACTTGTTGCGCACTTGGGTAGCCGATAAATTTTGATAAAAGATAATATTCGATATTATAATTATCAACCAAGATAATCAAGTGTTATTGGATAACATTGATTATTTACTTTGACCTAATTGGATTAATTAGATTAATTCAATATTTACACAAGGGATTAATTGTAAATTCATAATTATCTCTACCATTTGAGGATATTATGGTAATTATAAGTATGTAATAATATGTGGTTTTGGTTTGACTTAATTGGATTAAATTAAAGTGGAAAACATTGAACTAATCCATTTCATAATCTCGATCTTGATTAATTGGATTATATCAAAGGGGTAGACAATGGAGATTAGTGACACCTAATTATACATAATTGGATAAATTAGATTCAGCCCACATAAAAGTTGATAAGAATTTTTATTAATTAAAATTTGCCTAAGTTTTGATATAAATAGCAAGCTTTCAGAAGGTTTTAATTAAGAAAAACAAAAGCTTAAGAAAGCTAAATACAACCAGTTCTTGGAGAAATTAGTTGTAACGACTCAAAATTTCATAACTCGACTAGATGTAGTAACTTGGCGACTTAGATAATAGTTTAACCGAATTAGGAAGCCTAGTTTAATTTCGAATCATATTTTATAACTCATATTCTAATAAAGTTTATCAAATATAAATACTCGATAGGAGCCGCGATCTCCCTCAGCGACATGAAATAGAGTTATTCAAACTTCAAACCTGTGAGTGGACTTTTCTTTCCAAGTTGAGATTTATTTATTATTTTAATTCGAGACTTATTTTAAACGTTTTAGGGCGTTAGCCAAATTGATTTCCAGTTGTTTCATAAATAAGGAAGTTTTAAGATTTAAAACATGAGTTTTTATGATTTATGGAGGCATGGGGAAAAAACCACCTCAGTATGTAACTTATGGAATTGACATAAAAACAATGTGTGTACATGTAGTTCAGGACTATGGATGATTGATGCCTCTATATCCTAGTTTAGAGCTAGGGGATGGCGATACGTAACGCCCCTAGACCCTAGTTTTAGGGTCAGATAGTAGCATGGATCAACACTTTTGGTTCTAACTCAGTGGCTTGGGGGCCGGCAACACGTAACGGCCCAAGACCACTAGTTAGGCGTATGGGAGACAACGATACGTAACGCCCCCATGCGTAAGGTTTTCTATATCTTCTAGAGATTTTAAAAAAAAGCTTTAACAAAAATAAATTTCTCAAAGTTTGAAAGAAAAATGAATCAGTTTTCAAGCATTGTTGGACAATTATGACCAATAGCATCATTATTTGTAAAAGACATGGTCTTCTTTGTACAAATTAACTATGTGACAAAGGAAATTGCTCTTTTATCATTTTGTAATTGGATTACTTGAATATATAAATGATAAAAGTCCTTATGATTAGTACCAGATTAATAAGATATGAGACAGTATTAATCCACGAAAGTTTTAATCATTAAATATCCATAGTCGTAGTATTATCGAGACTGGACATCGATAATGCGGAATAGGCTAGTATTGCACTTGTGCGCGTTATGGAAGCTTAACGACATAGTTCTCATATATTTAAGTATATGATACTTATGCAAGTGTAATAGGAGGTTCTGTTAGCCGTTGGATCGAGAACAGCTTCGCTCTGGATAGACCCCTCGGAATTCCATTGGTAGTATTACTATGTGTCTATGGGAATCCGAATCAGGGTAGGTGTATATGGTCTTAACCTGAGACTTGTATCGCTAATACTTACGACAATCAGTATGCTTTGGTTTTGGTCGTCCGGAGCTTTAACAAGTTCTGTGTACGCCTCTTCTAGGTATACTGAGAATCGTAGTGTATTGGGTGTGATGTCAAGATGGAAGTATCACTTCAGTCATATGGAGATGATGATCATGTAGGATACATAACTGGTACTCTTAAATGCTGCAGCTATCGGGATAGTATGACTAGGTCATGATTATCCGATTAAAGAGACTAGTTGCTAGTGATCCGATATGTGCTTCGTACGGGGCAGACACAATTTCAGCCCTAGGCCTATCATGTGACATCCGATACTAGATCCCAATACGCAATACATTGTATACTACGCCTGATACAGATTATATATATTCCATATTGAATATATTCTGGAGAATTGGGTAGGCACGGTGCTTTGCTAGAAGCCAACCATGTCTTGTAAATCGGTGAGAACGTGGTACGCAGTACGCACATGTCGGATAGTTCGACAACCGAATTTACTGCCAACATATCCATGGATCTCTTGGGTCACTTCCCAAAGATTCACCGATGACATTTGACTCGAAAGGAATTAATATGGGATTAATTATGAGAGAGAAAATTAATATGAGATTAATTACGGCAAGAATTAATCTGGGATTAATTATCAAAGAGAAAATTAATATGGGATTAATTGCGTCAAGAAATAATCTGGGATTAATTCGACTAGAAGAGAGAACGCGAATAATTTGGAATTAATCGGCAAAATAAATTTAATAGTTAATTTGTATTATTCTATTTAATTTATTTAATTGGGCTAAAATAATATATTAGATGTATAATTGAAATTGGATTTCAATGCAGAATTAAATTGGATTTTAATTCTAGCAAATGAATTAATTTGGAATTAATTCGCAAGTGACTTTCGTAATAATTTTGCGAGACATTATTATTTAATTAAATTGGATTTAATTACGTCGTGACAGAAAATTCGTTTAGTCGGATTAAACGAACCGGGCCTAAAGTGTGTTGTGTAAGCCAACCAAATTTTGAATTTAAAGTGGTGGGACCCACTTTACTTACATCACATGTCACTTTTGTGATGGAAGTGGTTGGCAACATTAAAAGTGGACTTTAATAACACATCACACAATTTTTTATACAAGTTTTTGAAACTTGAAAATCACTATTCCTCATTCTCTCTCTTTGGGCGTGACTTGCCTTTCTTCTCCATTGATTTTTCCTTCACAAATCTTAAAAGCTAGCACTTAAATGAGTCTTGTGAGGTGATAGGGAAACTCACCCTTGAGTTTGGAATTCAAAAGAAAGCTTAGAGCTTCCACACATCCATGGAAAAATTTTGAATCTCATCCGATCATTGTAAATTTTTTCCGCAAACTTCTTGATGTATTCACACACAAATCATCTTAGTGATCTTGTGGCATGTGTAGGACACTAACAAGCATATGTTCAAAAAGTGATTTAAATTTAAGATGATTTTACTCAACCATACTAATATAGTTTTCTCTGATTTTTTAGTTCCACTCACTGAGTTCTATAAGACTCACCCCCACTCTCCAGTTCTTTTGCAGGATCTATCTTTTGGTGAGCCACGTGCAACTTTTGGAAGACATAATCCTGGAACATGAGTTATGCTACAGTCACTAGTTATGAGGTCCATCATACCAGATCTACATTCATATAGAATGTAGTTTTCTGTGATTTCATTTTGCTGTACGACATATATATGATGATGATGTGCATATAACAAGTATTTTCAGTACATATAAATATTTTTATGATTATGCATTTGAGCTAGTTCTAAGATTGTGTGTGTGATTTTTCATATGATTGTATAGTATCATGGTAAAAATGAGTTTTCTTTTGCATACGTCAGTGGCTTAGGCGACAGTGGGATCTGTTGCCTGCCAGTAGCATTCTTGGATCGGGGATGTTACAAAGTTGGTATCAGAACATGGTCTTTGGAGTCAGTGACTGCGGTAAGAGAATACCAGTGTCTTATATATGTAGCATACCCGGGGTACTAATATATGAGATATTGTAGCTCTAGTATCCTTGTCTCGGAATTATGTCTCAATTTTTTTATTTAAATATCTTGAGAAGCTGATTAAATATTTTCCTTTCCTGTTTAATTAGATATCATTGTTGGACAAATATGACCCATAACATCACTATTTGTACAAATCATGGTGTTGTTGTACAAATTAACTATGTGACAAAGGAAATTGCTCTTCTGTCATTTGTAATTAGATTACCGAGATATATAAATGATAGAAGGTCCATATGATTAGTTCCAGATTGAGATGATATGAGACAGTATCAATCCAAGAAGGTTTAATCATTAAATATCCCTAGTCGTAGTATTATCGAGATTGGACATCGATAATGCGGAATAGAATAGTATTGCACTTGTGCGAGTTGTGGGAGCATAACGGCATAGTTCTCATATATTTGGGTATAGGATACTCATGCAAGTGTAATAGGAGGTTGTGTTTACCGATGGTACGGAAACAGCTTCGCTCTAGATAGACCCCTCGGAATTCCATTGGTAATATGACTATGTGTCTATGGAAGTCCGAATCAGTGTAGGTGTATTTGGTCTTAACCTGAGAATTGCACCGCTAATACTTGCGACAATCAATATACTTTGGTTTTGGTCGTCCAGAGCTTTAACAGGTTCTGTGTACGCCTCTTCTGGGTATATTGAGAATCGTAGTGTATTGGGTGTGATGTCGAGATGGAAGTATCACTCCAGTCATAGTGGAGATGATGATCACGTAGGATACGGAACTGGTGCTCTTATATGCTGCAGCTATCGGGATATTATGACTAGGTCATGTTTATCCGATTATAGAGACTAGTTACCAGAGATCCGATGTGTGCTTCGTACGGGGCAGACACGATTCCAGCCCCAGGCCTTGCACGTGACATCTGATGCTGGATCGAAATACACAATACTACGTAACTACGCCTGATATAGATCACATATTCCAGTAAGAATATTTCTGGAGAATTGGGTAGGCACGATGCTTTGCTAGAAGCCAACCATGTCTTGTAAATCGGTATAAACGTAGTACTAGGTACGTACGTGTACGGATAGTCCGACGATCGGATTTACTGCCAACATATCCGGGGATCTCATGGGTCACTTCCCGAAGATTCACCGATGACGTATGACTCGCACTTTATTAATCTGGGATTAATAATAAGAGAGAGAAAATTATTATGGGATTAATTGCGGAGATATTTTATCTGGGATAAAATATTATTTAAAGAGAGAGAATGATTAATTAGGAATTAATCGATAAAATAATATATTCGATATATTATACGAAATTGGATTTCGACGCGGAATTAAAATTAGATTTTAATTCGGGCGAACGAGTTAATTTAGAATTAATTCGTTAGCGACGTGAATAGTAATTTTACTAGGCATAATTATTTAATTACGTCGCAATGAAAAATTCGTTAATTTGGAATTAGCGAACCCGAGCTCGGGAGTGTTTGTGGGCGCACTCGCATTTCGAATTCAAGTGCGGCCCACAAGTCACATCAAGCGTCAAATCACTAGTCAATCGATTGATGTGATGTCTAGTCACTTTGAGTGATGTGACAACATGTCACTATTGATTGATGGTGGTGGTTGGAAGGCATTAATTATTTTTTGCCTTTGATTTTTTTTAGAATGAAAAATGGTATATGTTTAATTGATTTTGGAAATCAATTAACTTATATACAACACATTTTTCTCTCTTCTCTCCCTCACGCCCAATGGGCCATTTTCTTCTTCTATTTTTCTGGTTTTGCCGAGAATGAATGAGAAGCTAAGGGAATTTTGTGGCAAAATTCCAAGGTGCTAGCACACATTCGGGGTCTTGCGAAGGTGATAGGGAAACCAACTTGTGAGCATGGAATCACCATCACAAAGCTTGGAGCTTGGAGGACATCCATGGCCAAAAATTGGAGCACATCCAAGGAGCAAAGCCGAGAGCTTCATGGAGCAAGGGCTTGTATTCGTCGCGTCGTAAAATCCGATCAATGTAAGTATGATTCCGCCATATTTCATTGTTGTAATTCACACATGATTTCTTGCTTGAATTGATCTTTGGGACCTAATAGAACCCAACAATGATATCAGAGCCAGGTTAAGCATGAAATGAAATTAGGGTAAAATTGGGCAAAATTGATTTGAGCATGTTTGAGTGAAATTGATTGTTTGAGTATGCTTAAATTATGAAACATAGTGTTATGCATTGTCAATTTGATGAAAATTAGATTGGACAAATTTTTCCCAAATCCATTGGCTTGGCTGAATGGTTGAGTTGCCCTAACTCATGGTATTTTTTGTTTCTTTGATCATTGGATGACTTGAAACAATTGGGAAATGTTGATTTTAGATTTAATTGGATTGAATTTTGAATTGGACAAATAATCCCCAAAATTATGTGACATAAGAAGCATGAAAATGATGTGATTTTTTGATTCAAATGTGTTGGACATATGTTGATGATAAGCATAATTAATTAGGCTAATTGATGTTTTGGAATTGTTAATTTAGTTAATTAATTATGGCATACACTTTGGTTTATTTAATTATGAAATTTGGAATTTTGAAATTAAATTAATTGGGCTTAAATTTGGAATTGGGCTTGTAAAGTTGTAATTGAGCTTAATGGGCTTAGTTGGGCCAAGTTTGGTTTAGGCTAATTGGTTGGATCCAATTGGGCCCAAAACCATATCCATAAAGTCCAATTATGACTTAATGGACCATTAATTTTAATTGGGCCTAATGGGCCTAAATTGGTTTCTTGGCAAATATGGGTGATTCCTTAAATGGGCTTTGGTATTTGGGTTTGACCTATATTGACCAAAAGTCCATGCCTTAGAAATTAATTAAAAGCCCATTGGACTTTAATTAAATTCACATTGGATGTTAATCGGGCTTTGAGACCCGTAATGATTAGATTTGGAATCTAAGTCGTAAAGGCACATTAATAAAGTGTAATATTTAATTTGGAATTAAATAATGAATTAGTATTAAATACAAATTAAATTGGATTTAATGTTGTAGTTTAATTTAATTCAAGAATTCGTACTTTGAGTACTTATTCGCAAATCGAGTTGGACTCCCGCAAAATCAAATCGTTGTTTGAACATTGGATGGTCACTAATTATCAGATTAATTAATTGGATTAGATTGATTGATAACATGCTTGTGTGAATACATGGATGCGATGTATGAATAATGCATATCGGATGGATATTAGATGGGTGAGGGAAATTTTGGAAATTGTTGTAATAAATTTAATTTATTAAATTGGACCTGCGTGTCCAGCCTATTACCTCTTGACTCCGTGTATTTCTCTTCTCACCTATTCCCCTCAATGTAAATGAGGTTTCTTTAGAAGTGTTATGTAATTGGGTAGAAGTAATACTTGTGCTAGCGGGAGAGAGGAAATGAAGAGATTTGTTCTAGGAACAATGTGTTAAGTATCCACCCGCATATCATTATTATATTTATTTATACGAGCCTTATTTTGTTTTTAGAATGCATGTTTAAGGGTGTATGATGATGAGACCTAACAAAGATAATTAATTGGTTGCCAATTACGCGAAAAAACCCTCAACACATATTAAGCATTTTTCCTTCCATTGAGTGATTCTTACTCAAGATCCAAGACTGTCATTGGTTTGTTGGCCAAAGTCAAGATCACTTCTTGTCCATCGACATTGATTACGAAGCTTTCCATAGTCAATGGGTTCCGCTTAACTGGGATCACTAAGTTTGTTGTGCCAAAGTCAAGGCTTAGTTGATTAAGAGGAAAAAGGTTAGGCAATATATTGGATATATTGGCATATATAAGATATATGTTTCGGACTTGGAGTCCACCTACTGGATCTAGGAATTGGATGAGATCCAATTGATCTTAGAGATCTACCTAGTTAATTACCATACAATTTGTTGGCCAGAGTCAAGATTGTGTGTTATTTAACGGGATCCTAGCCCACTAGGAAACAAGGTTTCCCGAGTACTCAACAGAGGGTTAGAGGCTCACCGAAAAATAGTGGGAGGCAAGTATTAAATTTGCAATATTCGTTTAGTTACTTGCCAATACGCGCTCATTTCAATTTTTTCGTCATATAAATTAATATATTAGTTGGACTAATATTTAATCGTTGGTTTGATTAAACAGTTGGACTGTATTCAAACTACTTCAATTAACAGTTGATTTTATAATTGGATTATAGTAATCAATATAATTGAATTTAACCAATTAAATTATAGTTGATTATATAGTTAGACTATAGTAATCATTATAATCTATAGTACCTAAAATCGTTGATTAACTAGTTGGATTATTAGAATCAAGATAATTGAAAGATTAGTGTTTAAAACATAATCATGGGTGAAAATGTATTTAAACAGCTTTAATTTTTAAATTGGGAATAAAATCTCAGGATAGTCCTGAATCTTTATTTGATAAAATAACATCTTAGCCTAAGCCCGGAGTTGAGCAAATAAGTAGAACATGATATTTCGAATATTCATGTGATAATAACTTTAGTGCTTAATCCATTATGCTTGTCGCAAAAACTCATTAATTTCTTAATCAGAACTAATGATTAGATCTTTATAGTATGATAATGAAATTGAAGGATCTTCATATATCTATCCTTAGATATTAGAAGTATAAATTGCAATAGTAAACTCTTGGAGAGTTAATGGCTATACTCAATGAGACAAAGCCAAAGTTTGCAATAAGGCAAGAAGCGTAAGGCGCATCTTACTTCGACATCCCAGAAGGCCAAGGCTTGGCCAAAGGCTTCTAGAGTGTGTCAAAATGGGCAAAGGCGAAGTCATTATAATCTTCTGGGAAGAAAATGAACATATCCCAAGATGTCGGCCTAAATTATGGCAAACGGGGTCACTGAAGCGTGACTGCCGTATGGACAAGGCAGACATGAAGGAATTGAAGACGGTGCAAGGCTCCGACTTCAAATATGTTTGTCATAAATATATTCACTACTAGTATTGAAATTGGATTTTAGATACTGAGTGTGATACATAAATATGTACTAGTGTGCAGTATCTGCTGATTAGCAGGACACTGACTTCAGTTGAGATTAATTTGTGAATCAGAAATGGGACGAGAGTCGCTGTTTTGACCGTAGAAACCTAAGTTTAGGAACTACCATTTGGGTGTGTACTTAAATTAGGAAACTGTTATAATGTAACTAGTTTGACTAGAAACATTATCTCTATATCAGAGTATAACCCGTTGCGGGTATGCCTTTATATTCTAGAACACTAAAGTGTTTTATTTTATAAAGATGATATTAAGATAAACACATTAGATGTAAATAACAGTATTTATATTTTGAATATAAATAAATCTCAAACGTATAACATGACAAACAAATAGCTCAGACTGATTTAATCAGTTGAGACTTATATGTGGCATTGATGTCTGAGACACAATTAACAGGACTCGTATATCCACACTTTTGAAGAGTGGATACTAGGACGGAATTGATTTTATTCAAATAATATCTACGAATCTAGTTTATTGGGCAAAGTGCCTAAGACACTTTTTACTTGGTAAAAGTGTAAGTGCCACCGATATGTTAGCCCTCATTCATAGTGACGTAAGTGGGCCCATATCTAGCTAGGCTAGAGGTGGATATGAATATTTCGTGACATTTACGGATATGGCATCGCGTTATGGTTATGTGTTTCTTTTGAAACAGAAATCAGAAACTTTTGATGAATTCAAAGAGTTTCGACACGAAGTAGACAAACAGATCGGCTAAAGTATTAAACATCACGGTTAGACCATGATGAAAATACTTAAGCAATAAGTTTCTCAAATACTTGAAAGATTATAGTATTCTTTCAATGCGGACTCCTCCCGGAACACGTCAACCGAATTTTGTTGGACATGATAAGGTTAATCATGAGTCGCTCTGAGCTACCATTTCCTTCAAGGGATACGCATAAACAGTGTAAAACTTATTTTGAATAAGGTTCGATAAAATCTCTTTGACAGACTTCATATTATATATGAACAGGAAGAAACCGGGTCTTCTTATTCCTGAAGATTTGGGAATGCTAGGCATAATTTGGATGATACCAAACTAGAACCCAAATCGGATAAGTGCCTAAATTGTAGGTTATCCTAGGGAAACCAAAAGTATAGTACTTATACAACTCACAAGAGAACAATGTAATTGTTGCTCGCCATGCGGTTTTCCTAAGAGGAATACCTATATGCAGTGGTAAGTGGGAGGAAAGTAAAACTCGATGAAAATCGGAGTAATACAATTCCAGGCATCGATTCCTTAATGGAACACAAATAGTTCATCAATGATGAAATTATACCAATAATCTTCAAATACACTAGAACCGCGATAGTTAGAGAGAGTCAGAAAATAACATGGGGTATGGGTTTCTGATCTCACCTCGTAAATATGTCAATCTTATTGAGGAATACGAACTGACTACGTATGAGGAAGTGATACAAGGTATCGACTCCCTAATATTGCAAAGTGCCATGATGTCCGAAATGGATTCCATGTAAATCAACCAAGTTTAGACACTGGTTGTTGTACTGGAAGGCATTGTGCCTATTGGTACTCTATAAGTCTTCAAGGAAGACATATATGGAAGGCAACATACCAACGTACTAAGCTAGGCTTGTAGCGAAAAGGTATCGTTATCAACATTGTGTCGACTACGACAAAACCTTTTACTCGTTGCCATGGTTAAATCCATTTGGATAATGCTAGCCGATGCTGCATGTTTCATTTATGAAATATGGCAGCTGAACGCCAAAATTTCTTTCCTTAAACAGAAAACTTTTGGAGGATGTTTACAACATCCTGACGGTTTTGTAGTACCAAAACAAGGAAACAAGGTTTGCAAGTTATTCGATCCATTTATGGATTGAAGCAAGCATTGCATTCTTGGAATTATCGTTTTGATGTAATCATAATGGTGTGTGATTTAATTCAAAACTAAAATAATTCTTGTGTATATAAGGAGGTTAGTGGGAGCGCACTGACAATGACTGTCCTAAATAATGATGATATATCATTTCTTGGAAATGATATTCCCATAATAAAATCGGTGAAAGCTTGGCTTTCATGAAAATTCTCCGTAGAATTTTGGGGAGAAACAACCTTTATTATAGGAATAAAGATCTATTGGGATAGATTTAAAGTTGTTAATACTCTCTGAGAACTCGTACATTGAAATAAATGTACGCGACCCGGTGTCTCATGTGCTTTGAGCATATGGAGTCACAATCAGGCCAATCCAAGTGATAGTCACTGGATTGATGTTAAGAACATCATTTAGTAACTAAGAGGAACTAATGATACTTTCATAAACTATGGAGAATGAGAACTTGAAGTGACTGGGTTCACTACTGCAAGTTTCCAAACCGATAATAACTACTATAAGTCGTAACAAAGGTACTATACAGTTTGAATAACAGAACAGTGAGCTGGAAATCTTCCAAGCAAGATAATGTTACCGAATAAACAACAAAAGCAGAATATTGATGCAGCTGAGGCAGCATTAGAAGCCTTTTGGATCGATAATAATCCTAATCAGATTAGGAGTAGTTCTGTTAGCAGCTGTGCTAGGCTACAACACAGGCTAAAGAATTAATGGTCTCATCAAGGATCCATATATATACTTAAGATATTCATCTGATTCATTCGGATCATACATCGTGGCGATGTGATGATCGAATAAATCGCATCAGATGATAACCTTGCAAATCCGCTGACGAAGCATTTTCTTAGCAGAAGTTTGAGTGAACCGTACATAGTTCGGGTGTAGGACACTTGAGTGATTGGCTATAGGCCAAGTGGGAGATTGTTGGAAAAATATGACCCATAGCATCACTATTTGTACAGATCATGGTGGTGTTGTACAAATTAACTATGTGACAAAGGAAATTGCTCTTCTGTCATTTGTAATTAGATTACCGAGATATATAAATGATAGAAGGTCCATATGATTAGTTCTGGATTGAGATGATATGAGACAGTATCAATCCACGAAGGTTTAATCATTAAATATCCCTAGTCGTAGTATTATCGAGATTGGACATCGATAATACAGAATAGACTAGTATTGCACTTGTGCGCGTTGGGGGAGCATAACGGCATAGTTCTCATATATTTTGGTAGAGGATACTCATGCAAGTGTAATAGGAGGTTGTGTTTACCGATGGTACGGAAACAGCTTCGCTCTAGATAGACCCCTCGGAATTCTATTGGTAGTATGACTATGTGTCTATGGAAGTCCGAATCAGGGTAGGTGTATTTGGTCTTAACATGAGACTTGCACCGCTAATACTTGCGACAATCAATATACTTTGGTTTTGGTCGTCCAAGGCTTTAACAGGTTCTGTGTACGCCTCTTCTGGGTATATTGAGAATCGTAGTGTATGGGTGTGATGTCGAGATGGAAGTATCACTCCAGTCATAATGGAGATGATGATCACGTAGGATACGGAACTGGTGCTCTTATATGCTGCAGCTATCGGGATATTATGACTAGGTCATGTTTATCCGATTATAGAGACTAGTTACCAGAGATCCGATGTGTGCTTCGAACGGGGCAGACACGATTCCAGCCACAGGCCTTGCACGTGACATCCGATGCTGGATCAAAATACGCAATACTACGTATACTACGTCTGATATACATCACATATTCCAGTAAGAATATTTCTGGAGAATTGGGCAGGCACGGTGCTTTGCTAGAAGCCAACCATGTCTTGTAAATCGGTATAAACGTAGTACTAGGTACGTACGTGTTCGGATAGTCCGACGATCAGATTTACTGCCAACATATCCGGGGATCTCATGGGTCGCTTCCCGAAGATTCACCGATGACGTATGACTCGCACTTTATTAATCTGGGATTAATTATAAGAGAGAGAAAATTAATCTGGGATTAATTGCGGAGATATTTTATCTGGGATAAAATAATATTTAAAGAGAGAGAACAATTAATTAGGAATAATCGATAAAATAATGTATTCGATATATTATACGATTAATCAGTTCTGTATCCCTACGCGATCATCATCTCCATATGACTGGAGTGACACTTCCGTCTTGACATCACACCCAACACACTACGATTCTCAATATACCCACCAGAGACGTATACAGAACCTGTTAAGCCCTGGACGACCACAACCAAAGTATATTGATTGTCGCAAGTATTAGCGGTGCAAGTCTCAGGTTAAGACCAAATACACCTACCCTGATTTCAGACTTCCATAGACACATAGTCATACTACCAATGGAATTCTGAGGGGGTCTATCCAAAGCGAAGCTGTTTCCCGTACCATTAGTAAAACACAACCTCCTATTACACTTGCATGAGTATCCTATACCCAAATATATGAGAACTATGCCGTTTGTGCCCTCACAACGCGCACAAGTGTAATACTAGTCTTTTACGTATTTATCGATGTCCAATCTCGATAATACTCTGACTATGGATATTTAATGATTTATCCTTCGTGGATTGATACTGTCTCATATCATTCTCAATCCAGGAACAAATCATAAGGACCTCCTATCATTTATACATCTTGGTGATCTAATCACAAATGATAAGAGTGCAATCTCCTTTGTCACATAGTTAATTTGTACAATAACACCATGATCTGTACAAATAGTGACGCTATGGGTCATAATTGTCCAACAATCTCCCACTTGGCCTATAGCCAGTCACTCGAGTGTCTTCCACCCGAACTATGTACGGTTGGCTCAAATTGCTGATGAAAGGCTTTCGTCAGCGGATTTGCATGATTATCGTCTGATGCGATTTATACGATCATCACATCGCCACGATGTATGATCCGAACGAATCAGATGAATAGTCGAAGTATGTATCTGGATCGTTGATGAGACCATTAATTCTTTAGCTTGTGCTGAAGCTTAGCTCAGCCGCTAATAGAACTATATCTAATCTAATTAGATTTATTATCGACCCAAATGGCTTTCTATTGCTGCTTCAGCTGCAGCAATAACCCGCATTTGTTGTTTATTTGGTAACCGTATTTTGCTTGGAAGATTTCCAGCTCACTGTTATGTTATTCAAACTTTATAATACCATTGTTGCGACTTTTAGTCGTCTTTATCGGTTAGGAAACATGCAACAGTGATCCCAGTCACTTTAAGTTCTCCTTCTCCATAATTTAAGACAGCATCCTTAGTTCTCTAAGATACTAACGGATGTTCTTAACATCAATCCAGTGACTATCACTTGGATTGGCCTGTTTGTGAATCCATATGCTCAAAGCGTATGAGACACCAGGTAGCGTATATTTTTCAATGTACGAGTTCTCGGAGAGTTTCAACAACTTTTAGATCTATCCCAGTAGATCTTTATTCCTAGAATAAAAGTTATTTCTCACAAGAATTCTATAGAGAATTTTCTCGAAAGCTAAGCTTTCACCTATTGTTATATGGGAATATCATTTCCAAGAAATGACATATTATCATTATTTTATAGGACAGCCACTGTCAGTGCACTCTCACTAACCTCTTTATTTACACAAGAATCATTTCGTTTTGAATTAAATCATAAACCATTATGATTACAACAAAACGATAATTCCAAGAACCTAATGCTTGCTTCAATCCAAACATGGATCGAATAACCCGCAAACCTTGTTTGCTAGTTATGGTACGACAAAAATCGACAGGATGTTGTAAACATCCTTCGAAAGGTTTCCTTTTCAGGAAAGCGATTTTCCCGTTAAGTTGACATATTTCATAAATAAAACATGCAGCATTAGCAAGCATTATCCAAATAGATTTACCATGGCAACAGGTAAAAGGTTGAATCGTAATCAACACAATGTTGATAACGATACCTTTCCGTTAAAAGCCTAGCTTTATACGTTGGTATGTTGCCATCCATGTATGTCTTCCTTGAAGACTTATAAAATACCAATAGGCACATTGCCTTGCGGTACATCAACTAGTATCCAAACATAGTTGATATACATGGAATCCATTTCGGATGTCATGGCACTTTACCATAATTAGGGAGTCGATACCTTGTATCACTTCCTCATATGTAGTCAGTTGGTATTCCTCAATAAGATAGACATCTTCATGAGGTGAGATCAGAAACCCATACCCCAGGTTGTTTTCTGAATCTCTCCGACATATGCGGTTCTTGTGTATTTGAAGATTATTGGTATAGTTTCATCCTTGATGAACTATTTATGTTCCATTAACATTCGGTGCCTGGAACAGTATTACTCCGATTTTTCATCGAGTCTTACTTTCCTCCCACTTACCACTGTATATAGGTGTTCCTCTTAGGAAAACTGCATGGCGAGCAACAATTAAATTGTTCTCTTGTGAGTTGTATAAGTACTATACTTATGGTTTCCCTAGGATAACCTACAATTGGCACTTATCCAATTTGGGTTCTAGTTTGGTATCATCCAAACATATGCCTAGCATACCTGTAGGACACAGAAACTGACGACGCTGTTCTAGGCTCACAGCCCGGTTGGGAGTACGGAATAGTCCGCAGGGGAACTAAACCGGAGAAATAACATGGAGTCGCCACCCGGTGTGAACCGGGAAAATGTGATTTAAGGCCGCACTCACCCCTTGCAAGGGAAGACCTCAAACCGTTGAGTTCGGAATGGTCCTTTACTTATACCAATTGTAATGAAAGGATTTGTGCGATAATATAACCAAGTCTCATGCAACACATACAAGATAATTTAATCGACACACAAAATTGCACACCCATAAACATTAATAGAAACAATGGAAGCATATTACATTAAATAGTACAAGGTGCGGAAATGGAAATAATAAATAATCAAAGGCGGAAAAACGTCAATGAATAAATAGCAAATAAAAAAAGGAAATTAATCAGGCTTATGCGAGTATTTCCCGACAGCACTACCGTGGAGTTGTATCCCATGTACAGACCGCACTACCGTCCATTCGGATTCGGCTACGGAATTTACGTCTGGGTTTCCATCCGATATACCACAAGGGATAACACGCAAGCATCAACACAACACAATCATTAACCCAATTTGACATGCATGAAATATGATAATGCATATGACGATAAATAATCGAAGAGACAAATATGTGAAATAACAAGGAAGATAAATAACACGAAATCAATATGGAATAATAAATAACAATGAACGTAAATTAAATGTGAAATAATAAAAAGACTAATAATACGAAATAAATGCGGAATAATAAATATGTGACCAAAGAATTTGGCCGTTTTCAATGTAGGAATTCGCATACCCGGTTGGATGTATTCCACGTCCAACCGAGCATGTCGTTTCCAGGACGACAAAATAAAATATAATAAAGGGTGCCCTCAGTTCTTACCTTTTAAGTAGCTTCTCGGGAGTGCGTTTCTGCTGTATTTCTGATTCACTGGTTCGCTGTTTCTAGTCACTGTTTTCTCTATTTTCTTCGCTATTTTGGACTGGCTTCAAAGACAGTTTCTGCATTGTTTTCATTCACTATTTCACTGGTTTTATGGGCTGTTTTGAGAATTAATTTGGCAAAAATCCATTATTCTCCATCTCTCTCAACAGCGCCAAGGCCTCCATAGCCTAGACTTCCCATAAACATCCAACAAAGCATCGTAAGTAACCTTATCTTGACTAAGCCCTGCCAATTTCATCTCCTCAAAAACCCCAGCTACTTCTTCACGCAAAGATCCATTCTGACAATAACTTATAAGCGTATTATAAGTATAAGAATCAGGCCTAACCCCGGTGCTATTCATTCTTTCAACAAGAGTCATAATCTTGCTCCAAGACATACCCATTTTCCCATACATATTCAAAATCACATTATAAGTTATCAATGTAGGCTAACACCCCTCCTCCTCCATCTTCTTAAACACCAATAGAGCCTCTCTATATTTCCCATTACTCACATAAGCAGTTTCCAACGACGTATAAGCATAAATGTCAATATCAAACCCATCTTTCTGTAAACTATGCAATAAAGAAGCCGCTACCGAAACTTTACCTCTCTTTCTTAACATACTAATAACAACAGTAACAACAGAACAACTCAGAACCAAATTACAATCTTTACTACAGAAACTCCTAAACCACTCAAACACATCCAATGCTAAGTCATATTGTTTTATAAAACCCTAAACCCTTAGCAACACCCAAGAAATCAGTTCTCAAATTTTCAATTGTGCAATTTGGGTTTTGTTCAAACAACTGAGACAACACACTGTCAATATCCTTAACATCGAAAGAGTCATCAATTAAAGATTGAAGAACCTGCTGACCTTTTGTTGAGAGGTGGTGGTGGGACCAAGGCTTGCCACGGTTGGAGTCGCATGACCTGCCAATTCAGGTCTGGGTTCTGGGCTAGTTAATGGGTTGTGAAGAGTTTTTTGCATAGTTCTTGAAGAAGTGGAGTTATAGTAGAGGGGGGAAGCAGTGTTAGGGAGGTGTCGTGGGGGCTGGTTTTGACGGGGACAGAGACGGCTGTGGGTTGTGGTGGTGGTTTGTTGATGCCGAGAAGGGTGGCTTTGTGCTGGTGTGAAATGTGTGCAGGTCTAGGTGGTTTTTGGCGCTATTGGCTTGCGTTTTAGGGGGTCTGCGTGGAGTAGTGTTTTGCGTGAGTTGAGGGCTTGTTCAAAGGCTGCTATGTGAAGGATAATGCAGTGTTAATGTGCTTTGTTCGTGAGAAGAGAATGATGGTTGGCTCGTGAACGTGAGGGCTGTGCGTTGGAGGAAGGGGCTGTTGAACTGTTAGGGTTTGTCATTTGTGAAGATGAGGGATGAAGAGATTAGGACCAAGGTGTTTAGGTCTAGGGTTTCATTTGTCCACGTCCAGATGGTAGCATCCTTACGTCCAGGGCTGCACGCTTATGTTTTACATGGAGAGGGGCTGCTGACTGTTGAAAGTTTATTGTTCTTTTCTGGATTTTTCAGGAGAGAGAGAGGCGCTGGTTTTTGAGAATGGCCGAGAGAGAGTGCAGTGAGGGGTGAAGGTTGGTAGAATGAGTCTAGGGTTTTCTGGTTAATTTCCGTGAATGAGAGAGATTGAGCCGTCAGAGGAAAATGGCTTAGGGTTTCATTCTCTTTTCTTTTGGTGTGAGTTCCATTGGCAGAAGCCAAAATCTAGGTTTAGTTTAGGGGTCCTTATATATTGGTGAGCTAGGGTTAGGGTTTTGGATGGGTACATATGGGCTTTTGGTGGGTGCGTGGGTTCTGGGCCAATATTTTTAATTTTTAAAACAAGAATCGACTAAGCGAATCCGCGGACAACCAGCGAGTTAAAAATTGACGAGCTATTAATTTCAGAATTTTCCCTTCCGGCATACGTTTCATGCTACTCCCGCGACTTAAAAGGTAGTGTCTCCATACGAGACTCATCATCGGGTCTTATGCAAAAAATGCAGTGCCTACAGTCGCCCCCACTTTGATGGGACTTGTGCAGTGTGTGACAATGATAATCCTATCAAAGTTATGCAATGCATTTTTACTTACCTGGCTCGCCAGCTGCCACCTGACTTGCCTGCTGCTTTGAACTGAGTTGATGATGTAGTGGACCTTGATCCTGGGACGCATCCCAATAACTACAACCGACAACAAGGGCCTCGACCCTGGGACGCATCCCAATACCGCTGACAATGTGGACCTCAACCCTGGCTCGCCAGCTGCCGCTTGACTTGCCCATTTCTTTGAATTGAGTTGATCTGGTGGTGCCATACCTGGCGTACTAAACCCCATACCCGAGGTGTCGCTGTAGCGTCTCCATACCCGGAGTGCCATACCCGGCGTGCCATACCCGGTGTGCCATACTCGGTATGCTAAACCCCATACCCGAGGCGTCGCGGTCGTGTGTCCATACCCAGAGTGTCGCAGTAATATCTCTATACCCGGAGTGCCATACCCGGCGTGCTAAACTCCATACCTGAGGTGTCGCGGTTGCGTCTCCATACCCAGAGTGTCGCAGTAATATCTCCATACCGGAGCGTCATACCCGGCATGCTAAACCCCATACCCGAGGTGTCGCTGAAATATCTTCATACCCAGAGTGCCGTACCTGGCAAGCTAAACCTCATACCCAAGGTGTCGCTGAAATATCTCCATACCCGGAGTGCCATACCTGGCAAAATTGATCTGATGTCTCCATACCCGGAGTGCCGTACCTGGCAAAACTGATCTGATGTCTCCATACCCGGAGTGCCGTACCTGGCAAGACTAATCTGATGTCTCCATACCCGGAGTGCCGTACCTGGTAGAACTGATCTGATGTCATCATACCCGGAGTGCCGTACCTGGCAAAACTGATCTGATGTCTCCATACCCGGAGTGCCGTACCTGGCAGAACTAATATGATGTCTCCATACCCGGAGTGCCATACCTGGCAAAACTGAACTGATGTCTCCATACCCGGATTCTCGTACCCGGCAAAACTGTACTGATGTCTCCATACCCGGAATGCCGTACCTGGCAAAACTGAACTGATGTCTCCATACCCGGAGTGCCGTATATGGCAAAACTGAACTGATGTCTCCATACCCAGAGTGTCATACCTGTCAAACCTGTACTGATGTCTCTATACCCGAAGTGTCGTACCTGGAAAAACTGAACTGATCTCTCCATACCCGGAGTGCCGTACCTGGCAAATTTGAACAGATGTCTCCATACCCGGAGTGTCGTACCTGGAAAAACTGAACTGATAATAATGTGGGCCTCGCCTCCAGAGTGCCATACCTGGCAAGACTGATACTAATGCGGATGTGGGTCTCGCCCCAGAGTGCCATACCTAGCAATACCGATACTGTATAATCACGTGGGCCTCGCCCCCGGAGTGCCATCCCCAGCAAGACTGATAATGATGTGGGCCTCGCCTCCAGAGTGCCATACCCGGCAAGACTGCTACTGATAGTGATGTAGGCATCGCCCCTAGAGTGCCATTCTTGGCTCCTTCATTCCCGAACTGCGTTCCATTCTCGGTGTGCCATTCTTGGCTTGTTCGTTCCCGAACTGTGTTTCCATTCTCGGAGTGCCATTCCCGGCTTGTTCATTCCCGAACTGTGTTTCCATTCTCGGAGTGCCATTCCCGGCTTGTTCATTCCCGAACTTTGTTTCCATTCTTGGAGCGCCATTCTCGGCTTGTTCATTCCCGAACTGGGTTTCCATTCTTGGAGTGCCATTCCCGGCTTGTTCATTCCCAAACTGTGTTTCCATTCTCAGAGTGTCATTCCCGGCTTGTTCATTCTCGAACTCTACTTCATTCTCCGATTACCATTCTCGGTTTGTTCATTCTCGAACCTTACTCAATTCTCGGATTACCATTCTCGGCAAAACTGATACTGAACTAAAGTGGGCCTCGCTCTCAGAGTGTCATACTCGGACAGACTGATTCTGAACTAATGTGGGCCTCGCCCCCAGAGTGCCATACCCGGCAGAACTGTAATTGATGCTAATGTGGGCCTCGCCCCCAGAGTGCCATACCCAGCAAGACTGCTACTGATGCTAATGTGGGCTTCGCCCCCAGAGTGCCATACCCAGCAAGACTGATTCTGATAAAGGTATGGGCTTTTCAAGACTAAAACTGATATGGGCTTCAACCCTAGGACTTATCCCCAAAACTGACTGATATGGGCCTCAACCCTGGGACTCATCCCCAAAACTGATTCATTTCTGAAACCGAATGTACTGTTGCTGCTTCTGATTGGCTTGTCTTTGCCGCTTTTCATTTTCTTCTTCAAAACCTGTGAATACAAAACAAAACAAACATAAAAAGAATGTAAAAAAGCGTTACGTGTATGCCTGCATGCATGAATGAATTTCTTATTCCGTTAGGTTAGGTCTTCCGCCAGTTCTCCAGGTGATTGCACAGTCTTCTCTCTGGTCTCATGGCTCAATTTCTTGTTATGTCCCGGATTCACGAGGTGGTAGACTGGTCGCTCCCAGTCTTGATTTAGCTTTCTGTTCTCCACTGTTTGCACTTGGTCAAGATGAACCACATGGTGGGGCCTTCCATATCATCATACTATATCACATGCTACAAAATAGTCCCAATAGTTATACATATTATCGTCCTCAAGGAATGCCCAGTAATGAAACCAGAGAACATTCAAAATACTCAATGCAACTCAAATCTGAGTTTTTGAATAAATGATCTATGACAGACTCAAAGTGTGTGTGTGCAAAGGTTCTTTCACAGCTTGATCCTTAAGCAAGCCAACTCAATGATTTCGTTTCAAAAATCGGGATCGGTGGGTCAAACCAACCTAGATGTCTCAATTATGTTCCGCAATTGCTTTTTCGTGCTCAATGTGGTATGGTTTTATCTTTCTTTTCCTTTGTCTCTCATTTTTCTTTTTCTTTTTTTTTTCTTTTTTTTATTTTTTTTTATTTTTTTTTCAACACACCTACTCTTTAAGGCAGCATTTCTCCTCATGGTGGTCCTAATACTCGCCCATGGGTAGCTTCACGCTTATCGGTTATAGGCGGTTTATTTCTTTTCTTTAGAGACTTTTTCTTTTATTTTCAACCATACCACACATCATAACACAAGCAAGTCAAGATAGACATCTAAGCAAACGGTCATTCACCGACCTACAATCTTTTTCAACTAGTCATCTTGCCAACTACTCAGGTTTTCACCGCTAAGAACCTATAATTAAGTGCTTACGAGTCTAACATAGATCAATTACTCAAAGCATCAGATAAAAGCACATCAAGAGTTTATCGTTTCTAAGATTTCACCCTAAAACAAACAATTTCATCATCAGACTTACGTCTAACTATTAAGGACTAAAACAAACAATCAATCAATTTTTTTTCTTTTCTTTCTCTTTTCTTTTTTTTCACTATTTTTCTCTCTCTTTTTTCTTTTTTTTTTCTCTTCATTTTTTCTTTTTCTTTTTTTTTTCTCTTATTTTTTTTTCTTTTTTTTGAAGACCCCCCAATGGTCTTTCTATCCTTGCCGTAAGGTTTTATGTTTCTCGATTTCCTTTTCCCCTCTATCCATGTTTGCTAAACTCCTCTTGACAAACTTTTTTTCTTCTCTAACCCAACAGATATCTATGATGGCTTTTAAGACACAGGGTTAACATAATGCGTGTATGTATGAGATGCATGAGATACGTGTAATGTATGTAATATATAAGCCCATTTAAAAATTTTACACTAGTTGGCCTATTATCATTTTAAAGTATTCAATCATACTATTACGCGGTGCAAACTTGTCCCAGTTGAAAAGGCCCAACAAGTTTACACTTTTCGATAACATGGCTAAACAACTTCAAATGATAAGAGGCCCAAACATAAAATGGCCCACCGATATTTTAGAAGCTTTTGGCCCAACTGTCAAAGGACACGAACTCATACCAGTTTAAATGGCCCAACAAGTTCACATCTTTTGACAAAAGGTCCAACTGGATCCAAATGACGACAGTCCAAAACATCAACATAAAAAAATAATAATAATTTCTACTAGTTCTACGACTAAGGTTCACATGTGGGTTTACGAGAGTACGGACAAAGGCTCTCGCTGACGAAGGCTCTCGCTGACAATGCCTTTAACCAAACCCATTCAACCCATTGTAGACACGATTAATTAAAGCACAAATCCAAACATTACAAGACATGATTTCGGGGCCAATTCTCTATCCCTAGTGGAGTCGCCAGACTGTATGACACAGAAACTGACGACGCTGTTCTAGGCTCGCGGCCCGGTTGGGAGTACGGAATAGTCCGCGGGGGAACTAAACCGGAGAAATAACATGGAGTCGCCACTCGGTGTGAACCGGGAAAATATGATTTAAGGCCGCACTCACCCCTCGCAAGGGAAGACCTCAAACCGTTGGGTTCGGAATGGTCCCTTACTTATACCAATTGTAATGAAAGGATTTGTGCTATAATATAACCAAGTCTCATGCAACACATACAAGATAATTTAACCGACACACAAAATTGCACACCCATAAACATTAATAGAAACAATGGAAGCATATTACATTAAATAGTACAAGGTGCGGAAATGGAAATAATAAATAATCAAAGGCGGAAAAACGTCAATGAATAAATAGCAAATAAAAAAAGGAAATTAATCAGGCTTATGCGAGTATTTCCCGACAGCACTACCGTGGAGTTGTATCCCATGTACGTGGAGTTGTATCCCATGTACAGACCGCACTACCGTCCATTCGGATTCGGCTACGGAATTTACGTCTGGGTTTCCATCCGATATACCGCAAGGGATAACATGCAAGCATCAACACAACACAATCATTAACCCATTTGACATGCACGAAATATGATAATGCATATGACGATAAATAATCGAAGAGACAAATATGTGAAATAACAAGGAAGATAAATAACACGAAATCAATATGGAATAATAAATAACAATGAACGTAAATTAAATGTGAAATAATAAAAAGACTAATAATACGAAATAAATGCGGAATAATAAATATGTGACCAAAGAATTTGGCCGTTTTCAATGTAGGACTTTGCATACCCGGTTGGACGTATTCCACGTCTAACCGAGCATGTCGTTTCCAGGACGATAAAATAAAATATAATAAAGGGTGCCCTCAGGTCTTACCTTTTAAGTCGCTTCTCGGGAGTACGTTGGGACGTCGCCGGAAGGGTTGTGTTTCTGCTGTTTTTCTGATTCACTAGTTCGCTGTTTCTACTCATTATTTTCTCTAGTTTCTTCGCTATTTTGGACTGGCTTCAAAGACAGTTTCTGCATTGTTTTCGTTCACTATTTCACTGGTTTTAGGGGCTGTTTTATGGACTAATTTGGCAAAAATCCGTTATTCTCCATCTCTCTCAACACCGCCAAGGCCTCCATAGCCTAGAATTCCCATAAACATCCAACAAAGCATCGTAAGTAACCTTATCTTGACTAAGCCCTGCCAATTTCATCTCCTCAAAAACCCTAGCTACTTCTTCACGCAAAGATCCATTCTGACAATAACTTATAAGCGTATTATAAGTATAAGAATCAGGCCTAACCCCGGTGCTCTTCATTCTTTCAACAAAAGTCATAATCTTGCTCCAAGGCATACCCATTTTCCCATACATATTCAAAATCACATTATAAGTTATCAATGTAGGCTTACACCCCTCCTCCTCCATCTTCTTAAACACCAATAGAGCCTCCCTATATTTCCCATTACTCACATAAGCAGTTTCCAACGACGTATAAGCATAAGTGTCAATATCAAACCCATCTTTCTGTAAATTATGCAATAAAGAAGCCGCTACCGAAACTTTACCTCCTTTCCCTAACATACTAATAACCACAGCAACAACAGAACAACTCAGAACCAAATTACAATCTTTACTACAGAAACTCTTAAACCACTCAAACACATCCAATGCTAAGTCATATTTTTTTATAAAACCCTAAACCCTTAGCAACACCCAAGAAATCAGTTCTCAAATTTTCAATTGTGCAATCTGGGTTTTGTTCAAACAACTGAGACAACACACTGTCAATATCCTTAACATCGAAAGAGTCATCAATTAAAGATTGAAGAACCTGCTGACCTTTTGTTGAGAGGTGGTGGTGGGACCAGGGCTTGCCACGGTTGGAGTCGCATGACCTGCCAATTCAGGTCCGGGTTCTGGGCCGGTTAGTGGGTTGTGAAGAGATTTTTGTATAGGTCTTGAAGAAATGGAGTTATAATAGGGGGTAGCAGTGTCAGGGAGGTGTCATGGGGGCTGGTTTTGACGGCGACGGAGATGGCTGTGGGTTGTGGTGGTGGTTTGTTGATGCCGAGAAGGGTGGCTTTGTGCTGGTGTGAAAGGTGTGCAGGTCTAGGTGGTTATTGGTGCTATTGGCTTGCGTTTTAGGGGTCTGCGTGGAGCAGTGTTTTGCGTGAGTTGAGGGCTTGGTCAAGGGCTGCTACGTGAAGGATAATGCGGTGTTTATATGCTTTGTTCGTGAGAAGAGAATGATGGTTGGCTCGTGAACGTGAGGGCTGTGCGTTGAAGGAAGGGGCTGTTGAACTGTTGGGGTTTTTCATTTGTGAAGATGAGGGATGAAGAGATTAGGACCAAAGTGTTTAGGTCTAGGGTTTCATTTGTCCACGTCCAGATGGTAGCATCCTTACGTCCAGGGCTGCACGCTTATGTTTTACATGGAGAGGGGCTGCTGACTGTTGAAAGTTTATTGTTCTTTTCTGGGTTTTTCAGGAGAGAGAGAGGCGCTGGTTTTTGAGAATGGCCGAGAGAGAGTGCAGTGAGGGGTGAAGGTTGGTAGAATGAGTCTAGGGTTTTCTGGTTAATTTCCGTGAATGAGAGAGATGGAGCCGTCAGAGGAAAATGGCTTAGGGTTTCATTCTATTTTCTTTTGGCGTGAGTTCCATGGGCAGAAGCCAAAATCTAGGTTTAGTTTAGGGGTCCTTATATATTGGTGAGCTAGGGTTAGGGTTTTGGATGGGTACATATGGGCTTTTGGTGGGTGGGTGGGTTCTGGGCCAAGATTTTTAATTTTTAAAATAAGAATCGACTGAGCGAATCCGCGGACAACCAGCGAGTTAAAAATTGACGAGCTATTAATTTCAGAATTTTCCCTTCCGGCATACGTTTCCTGCTACTCCCGAGACTTAAAAGGTAGTGTCTCCATACGAGACTCATCATCGGGTCTTATGCAAAAAATGTAGTGCCTACAATACCCAAATATTCAAGAATGAGAAACCCGGTTTCTTTCCTGTTCATATCTAATATGATATCTGTCAAACAGATTTTAATGGAACCTTATTCAAAATAAGTTCTGCACTGTTTATGTGTATCCGTTGAAGGAAATTGTAGCTCAGAGCGACTCGTGATTAACCTTATCTTGTCTAACAAAATTCGGTTACTCAGTTCGGACACACCGTCAAACTGACGTGTTCCAGGAGGAGTCCTCATTGAAAGAATACTATAATGTTTCAAGTATATTAGAAACTTATTGCTTAAGTATTTTCCATTACGGTCTTACCGTGATGGTTTAATACTTTTAGCCGATCTGTTTGTCTATATCGTGTCGAAACTGTAAAAGTTTCTGATTTGTGTTCTTCAAAAGAAACACATAACCATAACGAGATGCCACATCCGTAAAGGTCACGAAATATTCATATCCACCTCTAGCCTAGCTAGACATGGGCCCACTTGCTTCACCATGAACTAGGGCTAACAGATCGGTGGCATTTGCACTTTTACCAAGTAAATAGTGTTTTAGGCACTTTGCCCAATAAACTAGATTCGTAGACTTTATTTGAATTGAATCAAATCAGTACGAGTACCCACTCTTCGAAAGTGTGGATATACGAGTCTTGTTTGATTGTGTCCCAGACAACAATGCCACAATATGTTTCAACTGATCAAATCAATTTGAGCTATTTGTTTGTCATGTTGTATGTTTGAGATTTATTTATATTCAAAATATAAATGCTGTTATTCACATCTAATGTGTTTATCTTAATATCATATTTATAAAATAAAACACTTTAGTGTTCTAGAATATAAAGGTTCACCCGCAACAGGTTAAACACTGATATAGAGATAATATTTCTAGTCAAACTAGTTACATTGTAACAGTTTCCAAATTTAGATACACACCCGAAGGTAGTTCCTAAATTTAGGTATCTACGGTTAAAACAGCGACTTTCGTCCCGTTTCCAATCCGCATATTAATCTCAACTGAAGTGAGTATTCTGCTCATAGCAGATTCTGAACATCAGTATATATTTATGTATCACACTAAATATTTAAATCCAATTTTAATACTAGTAGTGAACATATTTATGACAAACATATTTGAAGTCACAGCCTAGCTCGTCTTCAATTCCTTCATGTCTACTTTGTCCAAACGGCAGTCACGCTTCCGGGATCCCGTTTGCCATATTTAGGCAGACATTTTGGGATATGTTATTTATCTTCCTAGAAGATTATAATGATTTTGCCTTTGCCCTTTTCAACACTCCAGAAGCTTTTGGCCAAGCCTTGGCCTTCTAGAATATCGAAGTAAGGTGCGCCTTGCGCTACTTGCCTTATTGCAAACTTTGACTTTGTCTCCTTGAGAATAGTCATTAACTCTCCAAGAGTTATTTATTGCAATTCGGTACTTCTAAGATTCTAAGGATAGATTCTTTGAAGATCCTTCAATTTCATTATCATACTTTAAGGATCTAATCCTTAGTGCTGATTAAGAAATTAAGGAGTCTACTGCGACAAGCTTAATGGATTAAGCACTAAGTTATCATCACATAAATCTTCCAAAGATTATGCTCCACTATTTGCTTAACTCCGGGCTTAGGCCTAATATGTTATTTTATCAAATAAAGTAACTTATTAGTTTCCATGACCATCCTGAAATTTATTCCCAATTTGAAAATTAAGCCATTTAAATACATTTTCCCTAGGATTATGTATTAAACATTAATCTTTCAATTATGTCTTAATTCTAATAGTCCAACTATTTAATCAACGATTTTGGTCCTATTCATTATAATGATTACTATAGTCCAACTATTTAATCAATTATAATTTAATTAGTTTGAATACAGTCCAACTGTTTATTAAAACAACAATGTAAATATTAGTCCAACTAACATTTTAATTTATATGACGAATGATATTTGATTGAGCGCGTATGGCAAGTAATTAAACGAATATTGCAAATTCAATTTTGCCTCCCACTATTTTTCGGCGAGCCTCTAACCCTCTGTCGAGTACTCCGAAAACCGTGTTTCCTAGTGGGCTAGGATCCCTTTAAATATCACACAATCTTGACTTTGGCCAACAAATTGTATGATAATTAACTAGGTAGATCTCTAAGATCAATTGGATCCAATCCAATTCCTAGATCCAGTAGGGGGACATCCAAGTCCGAAACATATATACAATATATATGCCAATATATCCAATATATTGCCTAACTTTTTTCCTCTGAATCAACTAAGCATTGGCTTTGGCACAACAAAATTAGTGATCCCAGTTAAGCGCGACCCATTGACCATGGAAAGCTTCGTAATCAATGTCGATGGACAAGAAGTGGTCTTGACTTTGGCCAACAAACCACAACTTGGACAAGACACCAATATGGAACAAAGCCTTCGTGATTCAAACACATCCTCGACGGACAAAGGCCTTGACTTTGGCCAACAAGCCAATGCCAGTCTCGGATCTTAAGTAAGAATCACTCAATGGAAGGAAAAACGCTTAATATTATTTGAGGGTTTTTCGCGTGCAAATTGGAAACCAATTTATTATCTTTGTTAAGGTCTCATCATCATACACCCTTAAACATGCATTCTAAACACATAATAAAGCGCGTATAAATAAAGTAATAATGATATGCGGATGGATACTTTACACAATGATCCTAGATCAAATCTCTCTGTTTCTCTCTCCCGCTAGAACATGTATTACTTCTACCCGTTACAATACACTTCTAAAGAAACCTCATTTACATTGAGGGGAATAGGTGAGAAGAGAATACAGAGAATAAAGAGGTAATAAGACTGGACACGCAGGTCCAATTGATAAATCAAATTTATTACAACAATTTCTAAAATTATCTCACCCATCTAATATCCATCCGATATACATTATTCATGCATCGCAACCATGTATTCACACAAGCATGTTATCAATCAATCTAATCAAATTAATTAATCTGATAATTAGTGACCATCCAATGTTCAAACAACGATTTGATTTTGCGTGAGTCAAACTCGTTTTGCGAATAAGTACTTAAAGTACGAATTCTCGAATTAAATCAAACTACAAAATTAAATCCAATTCAATTTGTATTTAATACTAATTCGCTATTTAATTCAAAATTAAATATTACATTTTATTAATAAACCTTTTACGATTTAAATTCCAAATTAATCGTTACGGGTCTCAAAGCCCGATTAACGTCCAACGTTATTTTAATTAAAGTCCAATGGGCTTTTAATTAATTTCTTAAGGCGTGGACTTTTGGTCAACTCGGGTCAAACCGAATAACCAAAGTCCAATCTGAGAGTTACCCTATAAGCCCAGAAATCAATTTAGGCCCAATTAAACTTTAAAGGTCCATTAGTCGCATTTGGGCTTTATGGATGTAGTTTTGGGCCCAATTGGATCCAACCAATTTTACCTAAACCTAACTTTGTACAACCAAGCCCAATAAGCCCAATTACAACACTTAAGCCCAATTTCACAAAATAGGCCTAACATAATTAAATTACAAAATCCAATTTCACAATTTAATTACCTAAAGTGTACAACACAATTAATCACCCAATTAACATTTCCAAAACACCAATTAGCCTAATTAATCATGCTCAATTACATCAATTAGTGTCCAACACATTTTGATCAAAAAATCAAACCCAATTACATGCTATATCATTCTCGGCAATTTGGGCAATTTGTGTCCGATTCGGTTTCAATCCAATTAAATCCACAATCGACATTAAATCAACATTCCCGAATGATTCCAACTCATCCAATGAATCAAAATCAAAAAATTCGAAGACAAATAGGGCTCTCAACCATTCGGCCAACACAAGAAATTTGGGGAAATTTGTTCCAAACACAATTTCATCAAATTGATCCAATCAATCCTTAATTAAACATGTATTAAGCATACTCAAACATCCAATTTATTCAAATCATGCTCAAAAACATTTTACCCAAATTTTAAGCCCTAATCAAATTTCATGCTTTTCAATCGCTCTGATACCATTGTTGGAGTTTCTACCGCCCCGAGGATCGATTATCAAGTAAGAAATAAACATGCGAATACATCACAGAGTTGCGAAATACTCACATCGATCGATTGAGTGACGCGCGAGGCAACAAAAATTTCTTTTCTGCCCACTGCAGCTCACGGCAGTGACTGTTTTTTCCTCTCCAAGATTCGGCTTTGCAAGGTTCCATCAAGCTCCAAGCTTCGCGAAATGATTCCAAACTCATGGGTTGACTTCCCTATCACCTTCGCATGACTTCGTAGTGTGCTAGCACTCCCGATTTTGCCACAAAATCGCGACTTTTGCTTCCTATTTTTCCTCTTGCCTCTCGGCAGTGAGCTGCCAAAACCAGTGAAGAAAAACAGCCCCTAAAGGGCGTGAGAGAGATGAAAGAAATTGGCTCCATTTCGTGAGCAAAGAGAGAGAATGAGTGAAGTGATTTTTGTATTTGATTTTGTGTATCTAATACACAATTTTTCATTACCAAAAAATCAAATAATTGATTTATCAAATACAAAAAGTCAAGGCAATTAATTCCAACCACTTCCATCAACTATTCACATCATTCATGTCAATCAAGTGACAAGTTGTCACATCACTCAAAGTGACTAATGATTTGACGCTTGATGTGACTAGCGATTTGACGATTGATTTGACTTGCGTGCCGCACTCGAATTCAAAATGCTAATGCGCTCGCAAACAATCCCGGGTTCGGGTTCGCTAATTCCAAATTAACAAATTTTCCGTTGCGACGTAATTAAATCTAATTTAATTAAATAATCATGCCTAGCATAATTACTATTCACGTCGCTAACGAATTAATTCTAAATTAACTCGTTCGCCCGAATTAAAATCTAATTTTAATTCCGCGTCGAAATCCAATTTCGTTTAATATATCGAATATATTAATTAATCGATTAATTCCAAATTAATCATTCTCTCTCTTTAATTAATATTTTATCCCAGATAAAATATCTCCACAATTAATCCCAGATTAATTTTCTCTCTCATCTAATTAATCCCAGATTAATTAAAGTGCGAGTCATACGTCATCGGTGAATCTTTGGGAAGCGACCCATGAGATCCACGGATATGTTGGCAGTAAATTCGGTCGTCGGACTATCCGAACACGTAAGTACCTAGTACTACGTTTATACCGATTTACAAGACAATGTTGGCTTCTAGTAAATCGTCATTCCTACCCAATTCTTCAGAAATATCCTTACAGGAATAAGGATCTATATCAGGCGTAGTATACGTAGTATTGCGTATTTCGATCCAGTATCGGATGATCACATGCAAGGCCTGGGGCTGGTACAGTGTCTGCCCCGTACGAAGCATATATCGGATTACAAGCAACTAGTCTCTTTATTATCGGATAATCATGACCAAGTCATATTATCCCGATGGTTGCAACCCTTTTTAGAGAACCAGTTCTGTATCCCTACGCGATCATCATTGTAGGCATTGCATTTTTGCATATCAGCCCGATGATGAGTCTCGTATGGAGACACTACCTCTTTAGTTGTGAAAGCCGCGGGAAACGGACGTTGGAAGGGTAAAGTTGGGAATTAGCATTTGGTTGGATTTAACTCGCTTGTTTCGCTTCGGGTTCGCTTGTTGGACCTCTGTTTTAAAACACACCAAACCCATTAAAACACATCTCACAAATAAAATAATTAAAATATTTAAAACACATCTCACAAATTAAATAATTAAAACCAATTAAAATTAAACTTAAATTAAATTAAATCACATTCACCAATTAAATTGAACTTGAAATTAAATTAAATTAAATTCCTAATTTAAATAAAACACATTCCTAATTTAATTAAATCACCTTCCTAAATTAAATAAATCATATCCTTAACTAAAAAGAACAAATCAAATCAAATCCAATCACAAATCCAAATTAGGAGATCCATTCCTTGTTAGACACCAATTAGAAGATTCTTTCCTATTCAAATTAGGAAAGTCTTCTCTCTTTGCCTATAAAAAGAGGCCTTCACCCCCATTCACAAACCTAGCAGATACATATCCCTCAAGCACGCCTAAGACACTCATCCAAGCCTCCCTTGCACGCCCAAGGATCTCCTTCAAGCCTCCATTGCCGAATCATCAAGCCAAAATCACCCTTTAGTGCCGCAAATCCACTTTCTTCATCTATACCCTTCACGCCCAACACCCAAACTTAAGCCCTCTTTGCTGCGTCTTTAGCCACCATTCACAGCCCCAAAACACCCTCAAATAAACCTTATTCACAGCTCTAAAGTCGCACTAAACACCCTCCAAACACAGCCCCATTCGCAGCCCCAAAACAGTCCCTGAAAACACCCCACTGCACCAGTGAACTGCTGAGTTTAGCTCGCTGTTCTGGTCAGTTCTTGCTGCGGCTTTAGCCAGCAAAATAGCCCTAAAATCACATAGAAAACCCCCCAAAAACCTACATAAAGTTTCCCTAAAAAATCCCCACAAAGGCACCTCCCTAAGCCTTCAAAATCACCCAAAACAGTCCGCTAAACCATCAAGACAGTGACCTGAAACGTAGCAGCGAAACAGCAGCGAAACAGACTTGAAACAGCAGCCCGAACAGAAAAACAGCGAGGAAAGACGTTGAGTTGGTGAACTAAAAGAGTAGCGGATCATTCACCCTTCCAACGGACGTGTAACGCCCGTTCTTAGACGACAAAAGAGGTTAGCCCTGAGGGCACCTTTCTACTTATCTTCTTTATTGTTGTTTTATTTATTTTGATATATAATTGCATGAGAGTCGTTTGAAGCATGATGTGATTGTTGGATGAGCGGGATATGTGTTCTCTTTTGTGGTATATCGGATGGAAACCCGGACGTAAATTCCATAGCCGACTCCGAATGGACGGTAGTATGGTCTGCACTCGGGATACAACGCCACGTACCACTTAAGATGCACGTATCTCGTCTCATCCAAATTTGTATTTGAGCATGTCATAGTTCTAGGCCGTTTATTTATTATTTTAAGCATGAGTTAATTTAGTCTTGTTATTTAATTTTCAAAGCATGATTGTGTTATTTAGGCATGTTGTTTCTTCATTCTTTATGAATGATGTTTCGTTTCGTTTATGTTTATGTTTAATTAGTTATTTGTTTACTTTGGTTTAATGGTTCAATATGCTCGTTGTGTTATATTGCGTGGAGTTATTTGGATGAAAGCATGTTAGATCTAAGTACCCTTGAGCATGAATGATGAATAGATTCGGTTAGTTTATTGCACAAATTATATGACATAAGTAAGGGACCATTCCGAACCCAACGGTTTGAGGTCTTCCATTGCGAGGGGTGAGTGCGGCCTTAAATCTTTGTCCCGGTTCACACCGGGTGGCGACTCTATGTTATTTCATGCTTCCCAACTAGGCCGCGAGCCTAGAACAGCGTCGCCCAGTTTCTGTTGTCTACAGTCTGGCGACTCCACTGGGGATATTAGAGAATTGGCCTCGAAATCATGTCTTGTGATGTGTATAATTTATGCATTAGTTGACCATTTCTATAGTGGGTTGAGGGGGTTAATCAAAGGCTTTGTTGAAGCTAGTTGATGGTTGAGTGTCTTCCTTCACTCACTACCCTTCGGGGAAAAGCTGTGAAGGCACCTAGATAAATCATTACTTGTAGCTCGTTGTGACATACTAGTTTGGAGGACTCGTTGTTTATTCCTGACACCAAGCGATAAGAGCCTAAGGGGCTTGGGTACTTAAGAGAGCCTCGCTCCACCCTCCCTCTGGGGAATCTACAACGGGAAATCCATTCGACAGTTAGTCACACACCATAACTCGTTGGCACGTACCGTAAGGTATAAAAAAGGTGCACTCACTTGGTCGCTCGAACCCTTGAGTGGGGAGTCCTAGTTGTGGGTAATCCTTCGTCAAACGAGAGCCTTTGTCCACTCTCCTGTAAACCCACTTGTGAACCATAGTTGTATGACCTATAGGGGCCACCCTTTAAGCTTTTGATACCCCCATGCATATTGTGTCTCATACATCACATGCATCTCATGCATATATGCATCATGTTAACCCTCGTGTCTTAAAAGCCTTCATAGATATCTGTGGGGTTAGGAAAAAGAAGACTTGTCAAAGAAGAATTTAGCAAACATGGATATCGTGGAAAAGGAAACCGAGGAACAGAGAACTTTACTGCAATGATAGAAAGACCATTGGGGGGCCTTTAAAAAAAAGAAAAAGAAAAGAAAAAAGAAAAAAAAAAGAAGAGAAAAACAGAAAAGGAAAAAAAATTGTTGTTTGTTTTTAGTCCTTAATAGTTAGGCATAAGTCCAATGATGAAATCGTTTGCTTTAGGATGAAATCTTAGAAACAATAAACCCTTGATGTGCTTTTATCTGATATTTTGAGTGATTGATCTATGTTAGACTCGTAAACACTCCACTATAGGTTCTTAGCGGTGAAAACCTGAGTAGTTAGCAAAATGACTAGTTGAAGAAATTGTAGGTCGGTGAATGACCGTTTGCTTAGATGTCTATCTTGATTTGCTTATGTTATAATGTGTGGTATGGTTGAAAATGAAAGAAAAGTCTCTGAAGAAAAGAATTGAACCACCTATAACTGATAAGCGTGAAGCTACCTATGGGCGAGTATTAGGACCACCATGAGGAGAAATGCTACCTTAAAGGGTAGGTGTGTTGAAAAAAAAAGAGAGAAAGAAAAAAAGAGAAAAAGAAAAGAAAAGAAAAGAAAGAGAAGTTCAAAATGAAAAGAAAAAATGAGAGACAAAGGAAAAGAAAGATAAAACCATACCGCATTGTGCACGAAAAAGCAACTGCAGACCCTAACTGAGACATCTAGGTTGGTTTGACCCATCGATCCTAATTTTTGAAACGAAATCATCAAGTTAGCTTACCCAAGGATTAAGCTGTAAAAGAACCTTTGCACACACACACTTTGAGTCTGGCATAGATCATTTGTTCAAAGACTTGGATTTGAGTTGCATCGAATGTTTTGAAGGTTCTCTTGTTTCATTACTGAGCATTCTTTGAGGACAATGATATGTATAACTATTGGGACTATTTCGTAGCATGTGACATAGCATGATGATATGGAAGGCCCCACCATGTGGTTCATCTTGACCAAGTGCAAACAGCAGAGAAAAAAGGTAAAACAAGACTAGGGGCGACCAGTCTCCCATATCGCGAATCAGGGACCGAGCAATCACCTGGAGAACTGGCGGAAGACCTAACCCAGCGGAATAGGAAATTCATTCATGCATGCATGCATACACGTAACACATTTTGCATTATTTTTTGTGTTTGTTTTGTTTTGTATTCACAGGTTTCAAAGAACAAAAAGGAGAAAGCGGCAAAGACAAGCCAACCAGAATCAGCAACACATCAGTATCAGTTTTGGGGATGAGTCCCAGGGTCGAAGCCCATATCAGTTTCATTTTTGGGGATGAGTCCCAGAGTTGAAGCCCATATCAGTTTCGGTTTTGGGGATGAATCCCAGGATTGAGGCCCATATCAGTTTCAGTTTGGAGATGAGTCTCGGGGTCGAGGCCCACATCAGTAGAGTTTTGGAATGAATCCCAGGGTCGAGGCCCACATCAGTAGAGTTTTGGAATGAATCCGGGAATGAATCCCAGGGTCGAGGCCCACATCAGTAGAATCTGGGAATGAATCCCAGGGTCGAGGCCCACATTGTCAGCAGCATCGGGAATGAATCTTAGGGCCGAGGCCCACGTTGTCAGAATTTGGAATGAACCTATGGAATGAATCCGAGGGCCGAGGCCCACGTCGTCAAAATTTGGAAAGAATCCGAGAATGAATCCTAGGGCCGAGGCCCACGCTGTCAGAGTTTTGGAATGAATCCATGGATAAATCATAAGGCAAGGCCCAAATTATTATCAGCATCAGTTTTGCCGGGTATGGCACTCTAGGGGCGAGGCCCACATTATTATCAGCATCAGTTTAGCCGGGTATGGCACTCTGGGGGCGAGACCCACATTATCATCAGCATCAATAGCAGGCTTGCCGGCTATGGCATTCTGGGGGCGATTCCCACATTGTTTCGGTATCAGTTCTGCCGGGTATAACATTCTGGGTGTGAGGCCCACAAAACATCAGATCAGTTTTGCAAGGTACGACACTCCGGGTATGGAGACATCAGATTAGTTTTGCCAGGTACGGCACTCCGGGTATGAGGATATTTCGGCGACACCCTATGTACGGGGTTAGCACGCCAGGTATGGCATGTGGACTATGTGGATTATGTGGACTACCGATGACTACCGTGGACTATGTGGACTATGAGGATTGTGTGGACTACCGTGGACTATGTGGATTACTGTGGACTACCGTGGAGTATGTGGACTACCGTGGACTACCGAGGAGTATGTGGACTATGTGGACTACTGTGGACTACCGAGGAGTATGTGGACTATGTGGACTACCGTGGACTACCGAGGAGTATGTGGACTACCGTGGACTACCGAGGAGTATGTGGATTATGTGGACTACCGTGGACTACCGTGGAGTATGTGGACTACCGTGGACTACCGAGGAGTATGTGGACTACCGTGGAGTACGTGGACTATGTGGACTACCGTGGAGTATGTGGACTATGTGGACTACCGTGGACCACCGAGGAATATGTGGACTATGTGGACTACCGTGGAGTATGTGGACTATATGGACTACCGTTGAGTATGTGGACTACCGTGGAGTATGTGGACTATGTGGACTACCGAGGACTACCGAGGAATATGTGGACTATGTGGACTACCGTGGAGTATGTGGACTATGTGGACTACCGTGGACTACCGTGGAGTATGTGGACTATGTGGATTACCGAGGAGTATGTGGACTATGTGGACTATCGTGGACTACCGCGACACCCTAGGTATGGGGTTTAACACGCCAAGTTTGGCATTATGGACTACCGCGACACCCTAGGTATGGGGTTTAGCACTATCAACTTAGCAGAGAAGGCATACCAGGTGGCAGCTGGCGAGCCAGGTAAGTGAAAATGCATTGCATGTACTTTGATAGGATTGTCATTGTCACACACTGCACAAATCTCATCAAAGTGGGGGCGACTGTAGGCATTGCATTTTTGCATATCAGCCCGATGATGAGTCTCGTATGGAGACACTACCTCTTTAGTTGTGAAAGCCGCGGGAAACGGACGTTGGAAGGGTAAAGTTGGGAATTAGCATTTTGTTGGATTTAACTCGCTTGTTTCGCTTCTGGTTCGCTTGTTGGACCTCTGTTTTAAAACACACCAAACCCATTAAAACACATCTCACAAATAAAATAATTAAAATATTTAAAACACATCTCACAAATTAAATAATTAAAACCAATTAAAATTAAACTTAAATTAAATTAAATCACATTCACCAATTAAATTGAACTTGAAATTAAATTAAATTAAATTCCTAATTTAAATAAAACACATTCCTAATTTAATTAAATCACCTTCCTAAATTAAATAAATCATATCCTTAACTAAAAAGAACAAATCAAATCAAATCCCTACCAAATCAAATCCAATCACAAATCCAAATTAGGAGATCCATTCCTTGTTAGACACCAATTAGGAGATTCTTTCCTATTCAAATTAGGAAAGTCTTCTCTCTTTGCCTATAAAAAGAGGCCTTCACCCCCATTCACAAACCTAGCAGATACATATCCCTTAAGCACGCCTAAGACACTCATCCAAGCCTCCCTTGCACGCCCAAGGATCTCCTTCAAGCCTCCATTGCCGAATCATCAAGCCAAAATCACCCTTTAGTGCCGCAAATCCACTTTCTTCATCTATACCCTTCACGCCCAACACCCAAACTTAAGCCCTCTTTGCTGCTTCTTTAGCCACCATTCACAGCCCCAAAACACCCTCAAATAAACCTTATTCACAGCCCTAAAGTCGCACTAAACACCCTCCAAACACAGCCCCATTCGCAGCCCCAAAACAGTCCCTGAAAACACCCCACTGCACCAGTGAACTGCTGAGTTTAGCTCGCTGTTCTGGTCAGTTCTTGCTGCGGCTTTAGCCAGCAAAATAGCCCTAAAATCACCTAGAAAACCCCCCAAAAACCTCCATAAATTTTCCCTAAAAAATCCCCACAAACGCACCTCCCTAAGCCTTCAAAATCACCCAAAACAGTCCGCTAAACCATCAAGACAGTGACCTGAAACGTAGCAGCGAAACAGCAGCGAAACGGACTTGAAACAGTAGCCCGAACAGAAAAACAGCGAGGAAAGACGTTGAGTTGGTGAACTAAAAGAGTAGCGGATCATTCACCCTTCCAACGGACGTGTAACGCCCGTTCTTAGACGACAAAAGAGGTTAGACCTGAGGGCACCTTTCTACTTATCTTCTTTATTGTTGTTTTATTTATTTTGATATATAATTGCATGAGAGTCGTTTGAAGCATGATGTGATTGTTGGATGAGCGGGATATGTGTTCTCTTTTGTGGTATATCGGATGGAAACCCGGACGTAAATTCCATAGCCGACTCCGAATGGACGGTAGTATGGTCTGCACTCGGGATACAACGCCACGTACCACTTAAGATGCACGTATCTCGTCTCATCCAAATTTGTATTTGAGCATGTCATAGTTCTAGGCCGTTTATTTATTATTTTAAGCATGAGTTAATTTAGTCTTGTTATTTAATTTTCAAAGCATGATTGTGTTATTTAGGCATGTTGTTTCTTCATTTTTTATGCATGATGTTTCGTTTAGTTTTGTTTATGTTTAATTAGTTATTTGTTTACTTTGGTTTAATGGTTCATATGCTCGTTGTGTTATATTGCGTGGAGTTATTTGGATGAAAGCATGTTAGATCTAAGTACCCTTGAGCATGAATGATGAATAGATTCGGTTAGTTTATTGCACAAATTATATCATCACAAGTGACATAAGTAAGGGACCATTCCGAACCCAACGGTTTGAGGTCTTCCCTTGCGAGGGGTGGGTGCGGCCTTAAATCTTTGTCCCGATTCACACCGGGTGGCGACCCCATGTTATTTCATGCTTCCCAACTAGGCCGCGAGCCTAGAACAGCGTCGCCCAGTTTCTATTTTTACAATCATCTCCATATAACTGGAGTGACACTTCTGTCTTGACATCACACCCAACACACTACGATTCTCAATATACCCAGCAGAGGCGTACACAGAACCTGTTAAAGCCCTGGACGACCACAACCAAAGTATATTGATTGTCGCAAGAATTAGCGGTGCAAGTCTCAGGTTAAGACCAAATACACCTACCCTGATTTCAGACTTCCATAGACACATAGTCATACTACCAATGGAATTCCGAGGGGGTCTATCCAAAGCGAAGCTGTTTCCCGTACCATTGGTAAAACACAACCTCCTATTACACTTGCATGAGTATCCTATACCCAAATATATGAGAACTATGCCGTTTGTGCCCTCACAACGCGCACAAGTGTAATACTAGTCTTTTACGTATTTATCGATGTCCAATCTCGATAATACTCTGACTAGGGATATTTAATGATTTATCCTTCGTGGATTAATACTGTCTCATATCATTCTCAATCCAGGAACAAATCATAAGGACCTCCTATCATTTATACATCTTGGTGATCTAATCACAAATGATAAGACTGCAATCTTCTTTGTCACATAGTTAATTTGTACAACAACACCATGATCTGTACAAATAGTGACGCTATGGGTCATAATTGTCCAACAGGAGCTTGGAGGACATCCATGGCCGAAAATTGGAGCAAATCCAAGGAGCAAAGGCCGAGAGCTTCATGGAGTAAGGGCTTGTGTTCATCGCGTCGCAAAATCTGATCAATGTAAGTATGATTCCGCCATATTTCATTGTTGTAATTCACACATGATTTCTTGCTTGAATTGATCCTTGAGACCTAATAGAAACCCAACAATCATGCCACCGAAGGGTGGGACTGGACTTAGGGGAAGATCTAGGCGTAATAGGGCGCCTCAAGCTGTAGACCTAGACCAGAGGTTAGTGGCACCTGCCTCTGAGCCAGATATGAGGCTGAGAGCGGAATCTGTAAATGAGGGTGGTGTAGGAGAAGATAGGACAGCACCAGTGGTTCAGCCTAATGATCAAGTAGTTTTAGGTTTACAACAGATTCAGTAGTCAGTAGTAGCTCTTGCCCAGTTGATTACCTGTCAGCAGCAACCTATAGGTCTATAGCTGAGAGTTGCGGAACCCACAGTTCATGTTCCACCTCCACATGTAGGACTTACAATGGCTTCCCATAGTAGATCCTCCAAACAGACCAATCCTACCATTTTCCAAGCAAAACCTTCCATTATACCAAATGAGCCACCTCCAGTGACAGTTCAAGTTATGCAGCGACAGAGGCTACTAGTGTCCTAACATGACTTCCGGAAGCTACATCCTCCTACATTCTCGGGAGTAGAGTCCTCCCCTGATCCATGCGGCTTCATTGAGGAATTGGATCGCATATGTACTGCTTTGGGGTGTTCATCGGAGAGGGCGGCTGAATTAGTTAGTTTTCAGTTGAGGGATGTCACCAACACTTGGTTTAACATGATAACATAACCAACTAAGTTTTCACTTTCTTAGTATTTGGACCATAGAGGCCTAATCACTAATTGAAAAATTTAATCAACCCATTATCAAAAGCCATGTATCAATACCATTCCAGGCCTAAAACCAATCTCTTTATCCTCCCATAGGATCGACCATGGTACACACACAAGCGTTTATATTGTATTTCATATCACAATCACAAACATAGCGTCATTCACACCCCTCTTCATATGATACCTCTTGTTCATATCATTCCCAAACCACAACATTTGTAACCCCTCCTTAACACCATTTCGGCCATATACCCATTTCCACCCTTGAAAAGCCAATCAACATAAAATATGATTTACATCTAAGTATCAACATAAACACTTCAAATACTATGCTCCTGCTCACAAATCATCAAAACACACAAATTTCTCTCCCCCAACAGCCCTCTTTTACTCGGCCATGACCCATTTTGCCATTTCATGTATTTCAATCAATTAGTTGCTCCAATCACGCTATAGCATCACCAATAGCATCTCTAATCACCCTATAATGCCTAATTTCGAAATTCAATCCCAAAACCTAATTAACAAAATTCATCAAAGTCAAGGAAATCACTGCCATAGTATACTTACCTCTCCTCTGCTCACGGTTTCTGCTCACCATCACGCCGGAGGTAGCGCTGGAAGCTCGCTGGTGACGAGACATGGCCGGAATCTTCAACTCCTTCTCTCTCGGTCCAGCCCATGCCATCTCCCTTTCGCTGCTTCTGCTCTCAAATCAGGTGCTAAGGACGCGCCGAAGGCTCACCGGCGGACAAGGGCAAAGCCGAACTGCTCTCCTTCTCTCGGTCTCTCCCTCTCTCCCCTCCCTCTTCTCCTCCTTCTCGGCTTTTTTTCTTTTTCTCTCTCGATCCCTCTGTTTTCTCTCCTCCTCCCTGTTTTCTGCGTGAGTAGGGATGGCAGTGGGTAGGTGACCGGCGTAAACACACACGTATAACGCAAGCGCACGTATCGTTCAAGTAGTATAAAAATATCGATCCCACGAGGACTTAATTCCTACTGTGTTATTAATTATTGAATCTATTTATTTACAAATATCTAATTAAAGGGAGAAGAGAATGATTGTTTGATTGGTTGAAAGTGGTTTTACAAAATAAATAAATAAATAAAAAGACAAAGAAAATACTAAGGAAAATAACAAAAGACACAAAGATTTAAGGTTGTGATTTATTCCAATATCATTATAAAGATGAAGTGATTATTTTATAGTTAGGAAATACAATGATTTATTAACCTGGAACACGAAATTATGCGAAAGCATCTGTCGATGGTCAGACACAAATACCCAGTATACCCAATTGAACCATATTCCTATGTCAACCACATTATCTGGATTCATTAAGATTAAGTTCCAATTATGGCTACCCTCGCCCGACAGGTATATTCCTATCCTGTAAGGAAATCTATTAAAGGGTTATCTATCCTTCAAGGAAGATCGTGGGCTATTGAGTCTAAGGTTTTAAACTTAAAATCTCTATGTCTAGTTCATTTTAAGTTTACCTAATCAATTTTATTAGTGATCGGTTAATAAAAAGCATTAAGATTAAGACTCAATAAATAATCATTATATTACCCAAACTATAATCTAACCCTTATAAACTGGTGATATTGAAATTCATCACAACCCCAGATAACTATTTAGTTACACACATAACTAGGGCTAATAACTGAAAAGTAAAAGACATAAAGTAAAAATGCTGAAAAATAATTACAATAAAATAAAAAATGCTAAGGTAAAAGGAATTACTTTTACTACTACTAATTTAGATATATCTCCCATAAAATAATATATAAACTTGTGATATTATTTAACCAACCGACCAATCTGGCGGTATCCTGATTAAGTCCAATTAAGTCCAACCAGCCATATAGGCGGTAATATTTGTCCATATCCAGCCATAAAGGCGGTACCAAAATAAATTTATCAACCGACCAATCTGGCGGTATCCTTGATTAATCAGGTTCAAACCAACAGAAAATAAATATACCAACCGACCAATATAGCGGTATCCTTTATTAATCAGTATTTTAAAGTGTAAATATATTATTTTTAAGGGATTATCTAAATAGTAACAGTAAAAGAATTACCTTTCACCCTAGCTGGGAAATTACTTTCTCATGAATAGTAAAAACTGTAAAAAGTAAAAATTAAATTACTATTATTACAAATGGTAATTAAAATAAATTACAAATAAATAAATTAAAAAAAACTAAAAATAAAAATAAAAATTCTAGAGAGAGAAACTCTCTCTAGAGAGAGAAATCAAGAGAGAGAGAGGTGTGTCGAAATCTGAAATTTCGCGCTGAATTTATAGGCAAAATTATCACTGTTCCCGCATCGCGACGCCAAGGACCTCAGCGTCGCGACGCTGAATTTGTCACTGTTTTGTCGACGTGGCACGCTGAGAAGGCGACACGTGGCATGGCGGCTGACTGTTCACGCGACACGTGTCAAGGCGGCTAAGACTCAATTATTGTGATGACGTCATTGATGACGTCATGCTGATGTGGCGATGACGTGGCGCTGACGTGGCGATGACGTGGCACTGGCGTGTGTTGGCGTGTGTTGCAATTGTCGGCACAATAGGATTGCGACACGTGGCGACACGTGTCACGCGGTGATTGGCTGATGCTGAGGTGTCAAGTTGACTTGGTTGACCTTGTGACGTGGCTGATGACGTGGCGTTACACATGGCGAGTTGACTCGTTGACCGCTGACATGGCTGATGACAAGGCGACACGTGTCAAGTCAAAGTGTCGGCAGCATATGATGTTGACACGTGGCACGGCGCACGTTAGCAGATTCGTTGTGATGGTGACACGTGGCACGGCGCATTTTAGCAAAGTCAAACTTCTCAAATCCTGATCAGTTGACCAGGCGCACTTTAGCAGATTCGGCGCATGCTGGGCGTCGCGACGCGGAAGGTCTGGGCGGCGCGACGCGAAAAAGACTAAAATATCCCTGTTGACGCATTTTTCTCCGGTTTTGCCCCAAATTGCCTCCAGTGCTGTCCAAACTTTATTTATCTGCAAAATAACAATAAAACACATCAAAACATTCACAAAACTCAAGAAACTATACAAAATATTAGATTAAATGAGTGGGAAATAGTGATATAAATACCACTCATCACACCCCCAAACCTAACATTTTGCTAGTCCTCGAGCAAAATATAGAATAAAATAACATAAAATTTAAAATTAACTAAGCTTTCGTAGGGATCACGGTTGCATTTAGCATATGCAACAAGCCTTTAAACCCCTAGGTGTCCCTAGTGGACGAGTGTAGTCTCGTGAGGGTTTACAGCAATGATACCCCCAAACATTTTACAAAAGTAAAAGGTATTAAACTAATGCACACAAAAGCAAAAAGACAAGCGAAAAGAGACTAAAGAAAGTTAGTGACTAATCAGGTGAAATTTCTACTACAAGTTATTAGATGTTTTGTTTCTTTCTAAATTACCGAATAAGTAAATTCTCCGATTATTTTTATCATTCTCCATATACACAGTCAACAAAATATTAAACAACTCATTTTTGCCCACAACAGTCATAAGTGCAGTTGATAAGAGAGTAATATTTTTGTCCTAAAGTTCTATCAGATTTCACACCTTTTTGTAGCAATGGAATAATTTTTCTGATTTTTCTGATTTTTTCTTTGATTTTTCTGAATTTTGACTTTTTATTTTTTTTTTATATACAATATCTTCCATCTATGTAGTGAGTGTTGGGTCGGTGGCTCCCAAACCAGTTGGCTTTAGGGCACCAGGTGTTAAGACACCCCTAAGGACTTAATTACCCAGACTTCAGATATGAATATATTTTTGCAGTATCTTTGATCCATGTAACGAGCTTTGGGCCAATGACTCCCAAACCAGTTGGTTTTAGGGCACTAGGTGTTAAAAAACCCTTACAGACTCAATAACCCGGATCTTTGATACTTTATTTTTGTACATCAAAAATTTTTTTTTTTTTTTTTTTTTTTTACTCCATCACTATTTAGAGATGCTTCCTCCAATTAAACTAGAGCACGGAATATTACAAACTTTTCAATTTTAGCTTATGTCTGCATGTTTCCATGTAAGTTCATAATACCTGTCAACTGAACATAAGAAGATTCATTTTAGTCAGATTTATGGAGAATTCACAAATTAAATAATTCAAAATGAAATAAACAAAAATTAACTTATTTCGAAATAAATGGATTGAAATACGTCTCAAGAGTGGAAACTCCTTACTTCTCGGCTATTTCTTACCAATTCATCCTTTTTAGTTAAAATAAAAACACAAAAATGCAAAATATTTTTGTAATTTTTGAAAATTTTTCAATTTTTTTTTTTTTTTTTCAAAAAATTTTGGACTAAAAATAAAATAACCACAAACTAAAAACAAGGTACTAAACAACTAAAGAACTGATTTTGTTGCATAAATGAAAATTTTAACGGAAAGTATTAACACAAAGTTTTGCACCCCCAACCTAAATTAAGCATTGTCCCTAATGCGTTTAAAACATAAACAAAATGTAGGAACAATGGTACCGAGTTTATGCGTCAGTCTCGTCCTCGTCGCTATCTGAAAGTGGATCTGGAAACTGTGGAACAGTGATGTGCAAGTCTCTCGCCATATGCTGCAATGCCTGTCCCATGGCAATGTTGTAATCAGTGAGAAAATCAACACGCCTCTCCAAACGATCAAATCTATCTGAAACTGAACGAGACTGTGCTGCTCTATGTGGCTGAGCTGGTGGCTGCTGTGTGGAAGAAGATGCTCCAGCTTGAGCTTGTCTCTCTGTTCGGAGTTGCTGGATCAGTCGGGGAGTCAGAGCTGTCATGGGCTGCATAGGTTCTTCTTGTGGGTCAACTGGAACCATACCCAAAGTGCATAAGGAAGTGATCAGGTAAGGGTAATACAGTCCAGCTTGTGATTGGGTAGCAGCCCAAGCAATATTTGAAGAGATAACACTCCCACGTCAATGGCTATCCTGTCATCAAGCAGTATAATAGAACCATCCTTTCTCTGGTGACAAAAGTGATGTGGGTACCTGGAATGAGTGATCTCGTGAGGAAGTGAAACCAAACTCTCGCATCTGGTTTAAGAAATCTAGAACTCATCTTCATGTACTCCCCACTGCTGCTCATCTCTCATGTTGCATTGGGGATACACAACTCATCAGTCAGTTGCGAGATCTCAATCCCATTCCTCGACTCTGTATACTCATCTACCTCTATCTCAGGGATTCCATAGAATTTATTGATTGTCACCGAGTCAAAGGACACCTGTCTCCCTCTCACCATAGCCTGATAAGCGACATGCTGAGCAGCATTCGCGTAAAATTCTCGGACAACTGTGATGTATGCCGGTTTGGGTTGCTGGCACAGTTTCTGCCAGTGTCTGTCGGCAATCACCCTGTCTATATCTGGAAATAATCCAGAGGGAATCTCAAAGCCTCTCTCAATGATTCCGACCTTCTTTGTCAATCCCTTCTCATAGCGCTGTTCTGCAGCTGCTGAGACAATTTTTGTAATGTCAAAACTGGGTTCAGCAGATGTCGAAGCTCTGGATCTCTTTGGTGGCATTTTTCAGAAATTTCGGCAGAATCTCATCTGTTTTCCTTCAAATCCTCAACAACACAAAACAACAAAAATCACTGCAAACACTCCAACATCGATCACCGCACTTCGCCCCCAATTACTACGAATCAAATTAATCCACAATCCAACACTTCGCAATTCAAAATTCCAAATCAAACACAAACCACAATTCAAACCTAATTACCAAATTAATTTACCAATTACCAAATCAAATTTATCAAATTATTACCGTTATTTCAAATTCTGATTTTGGCATGTGGATACTCTCGGCAGTGAAGATTGGTGGCTGTTACGGTGGTTCAACGGTTTCTGGTGTGTTGGTTGTTGGACGGCAGTGATGGTCACGGCTTCTCTTGGTTCTCGGTTTTGGGTGTCTCGGCTGTGGTGGTGCGGTTCAGGCGAAATGGTTGCAGTCTCGGTTGGTTCGCAGGTGATGGCTCTCTGTTTTGGTCGATGGAAGGCCGATTTGGTTCGTTGGCTCGCGGTTGAGTCACGCAGGGGTGGCTAGATTTTGGTTGGTGAAGACTCTTGCGGTTTCGGTGGTGGTGGAGATTTGAGAGAAAATGGTGAGATCTGGGTGGTTTCGGCTTGTGGCGAAGGTGATGGTCAACAATGGAGGTTTACGATGGGGGTTGCTGTGGAGGTTCTCGGTTTCAGTTCGGTGGTTGGTGGGTTTCGGTCACGAAGGGGTGGATCTTGGTTTGATGATGGTTCGGTTGTAGGTGCGGTGGTGGTGAAGATGGGTTTCTGGTTTTTGGTAGGTGATTGGTTGAGGCTGAAGAAGATGGAAGAGTGAAAGGAGATGCTACCAGCACCCGGATTATGTCTCTGATTTCGAGTTGGTGTCGCGACGCCAAAAATTGCCTAGCGTCGTCGGACACTCGGCTTTTAGGGTTAGGGTTTTGACTCGGGATTTTTTTTTTTTTTTTTTTTTTTTGTGGTTTTTTGTTTTTTTTTTTTGGCAAAACCATGTCTTTTGTGACGGATAAATCCACCGAGGGACGCGGTCCCAAAAGCTGACTTCTTACTCGGCGGCTTTTCTGGATTGACTCTTGTCCTTTCGTGATTTGTGTGAATTTGTCAAATTTTTATTTGAAAAAAATCCCGCTTGTGCACTGGCTTGCTTTGTCCTGGATAAATTCCATTTTAAATTTTTCCTGCAAAATCACACACAATTAAAAAGTTCACACACAAAAATAAATAAATAAATAAATAAATTACAACAAATTGCATGGGTTGCCTCCCTGCTAGCGCTAAAGTTTTCGTCTTCAGCCAGACGTGACTGAAATTCATCTGTTAAGGAGGTTTCAGTGTCGTTTTGGATGTCCGATTAAAGACAATCCCGTGAGCGTTGCTTTTGAAAGGTCTCTTCCAACAGTAAAGTGCAAAAAACAGTTTTGTCTCATTCAGTGCTCGTGCCACCTTTTGATCTTTGTTGCTCCAGTGGTTCCTGCAAAGAAAGAAAGAAAATCAGGAGGTCTCGTATGGTGCTTGACTTGGAATGGAAATTCCATTCTGTCAAGCTTCTGGGTGATATCTTTGGTTTGTACTCCCCAAAACAGCGATGTTTTTCCTGAATGCTCTGGATTTTTAATAAGGTCAGACATTTGCTCCTCCATTTGCTCTGTTTCTTGCTCCACATTTTCTTCACAGATGTATTTGAAAATTTCTGCATTAAGTTCATCATCTGTCATCTGTGAAATACATGTTTCAAAATTTTCAACCTGAAAAGAAATGTTAGATTTTAGGTCTTCATCCTCTGATCTGGTTGAAATGATTGGCTCAGGTAGATCTTCTTCAAACATTTGTGCAATGGAATCTCCAAGATCTTCATTTTGAGGATACAGAATTCCATCCTCAATTTTTGATGTAGTTGGTACAAACAGCTCAGTTTCATCCTCGTCAGAATCTGAATAATAGAAATCAAATCGAGACTTTGTCGGTTCGGGTTCCTGAACTGATACCTCTGGTTGTTGATACTGCTCAGCCTCCTCCTCTGTTAAGGTGTCATCGTGGATTTCTGGGTACTCGAAGGCTTCATCAGTGTCATCTGAAACTGGTTCTTGAGGTATGATGTTCTGGTTTTCTATTAATTGTCTGATCTGATCTGTCATTCTCTGTATGGATCCTGCGTTACTCTGAATTGTGCATCAAATCGAGCTTCTTGTTCTTTGAACATGTGAATTAATTGATCTTCCTCGGATGGTTCTGGTTCTTGATAAGGATCGAAGGAAGATGGTGGATAAGATGGAAAATGTGATGGTTCTGTGAAATATGTTGGCTCATCATACCATGAAGGATTCTGATAGTTCTGCCACCCTGAATTGTAGTTGTACTCGCAATAATCGCTTGGGTGGTTACCATTACATATGTCACATCTCCACATTGAGTTCTGTTGAACAAAAGTAGTATTATTGGTTCTGACATCCAGTGATAGTCATGGGCTCAACAACAGGCCTCAGAAAAACTGGACTGTTGCTCCCAGATTTGGGGTGTATCTTCTTGTAAAGTTCGTGATTTCTCAATTTCCCAGTAGTGTTCCATTTTTTTAATCACCTGAAAACAAAAGAAAAAAAATTACAAAATAAAAGAAAGAAAATTAGATATAAGTAAATTAGATAGTTTCAAAATTAATAACTCAAGAAAAATTAAGTCCCCGGCAACGGCGCCAAAAACTTGATCGGCGTAAATACACACGTATAACGCAAGCGCACGTATCGTTCAAGTAGTATAAAAATATCGATCCCACGAGGACTTAATTCCTACTGTTGTTATTAATTATTGAATCTATTTATTTACAAATATCTAATTAAAGGAGAAGAGAATGATTATTTTGATTGGTTGAAAGTGGTTTTACAAAATAAATAAATAAATAAAAAGACAAAAGAAAATACTAAGGAAAATAACAAAAGACACAAAGATTTAAGGTTGTGATTTATTCCAATATCATTATAAAGATGAAGTGATTATTTTATAGTTAGGAAATACAATGATTTATTAACCTGGAACACGAAATTATGCGAAAGCATCTGTCGATGGTCAGACACAAATACCCAGTATAACCCAATTGAACCATATTCCTATGTCAACCACATTATCTGGATTCATTAAGATTAAGTTCCAATTATGGCTACCCTCGCCCGACAGGTATATTCCTATCCTGTAAGGAAATCTATTAAAGGGTTATCTATCCTCAAGGAAGATCGTGGGCTATTAAGTCTAAGGTTTTAAACTTAAAATCTCTATGTCTAGTTCATTTTAAGTTTACCTAATCAATTTTATTAGTGATCGGTTAATAAAAAGCATTAAGATTAAGACTCAATAAATAAATCATTATATTACCCAAACTATAATCTAACCCTTATAAACTGGTGATATTGAAATTCATCACAACCCCAGATAACTATTTAGTTACAACACATAACTAGGGCTAATAACTGAAAAGTAAAAGACATAAAGTAAAAATGCTGAAAAATAAATTACAATAAAATAAAATGCTAAGGTAAAAGGAATTACTTTTACTACTACTAATTTAGATATCTCCCATAAAATAATATATAAACTTGTGATATTATTTAACCAACCGACCAATCTGGCGGTATCCTGATTAAGTCCAATTAAG
>SKCR01025653.1:0-51279 GCA_019454045.1 Zanthoxylum bungeanum
ATATCTAACATGGAATATTGTGTTTATACTTCCAAAACATCCTAACATAATTTATTAGCCTTATTTCAACATTAAGTTATGTGATCATGCATCAAATACATAAAAGAATATAACTTAAGAGAAGTTCAAACTTACCTAGCAAGCTTGATGTAAAGATCCAATCTTCTTCTCTTTGTTGAAATGGTAGAAGAATCTCAAAGGTTTGCAAGCTTCACTGCAAGATCTAATATTGATTTAACAAGCTTGAATCCAAGATCCAATCTTGATTTCTCCTAGATGAAACGTTGTAGAGACCTCACAAGCTTCTCTAAATACTTCTCTAACTTAGGCTAATTTCTCTAGGAATTTGCTCGTACTTAGATTTCTCAAGCTTTTGCTTTGCTTAATTAAAACCTTCCTGATGCTTGGTATTTATAGCAAAACTTAGACAATTTTTAATTAATAAAAGTTATAATTAACTTTTATGTGGGCTTTATATAATTTGTCCAAATATTTATAATTAGGTGTTACTAATCTCATTGTCTACCGCTTTGATTTAATCCAATTAAATCAGGACAATGATTTGGAAATATATTAGTTAAATATTTGCCACTTTGATTTAATCCAATTAAATCAAGCCAAAACCATATATTATTATTACATACTTACAATTACCATAATATCCTCAAATGGTAGAGATAATTATGATTTTATAATTAATCTCTTGTGTAATTATTGAATTAATCAATTAGGTCAAAGTAAATAATCAATGTTATCCAATAACACTTTATTATCTTGGTTGATAATTATAATATCGAATATTTTTTTTATCAAATATAATCGGCTACCCAAATGCTCAACGAATACACTTCATATTGAGACTCTTTAAGTTAAAACATGTTCGTCATATAAGTCTAGCTAATATGTACACAATTTACCATCTCCGAATTCGCGAAGAACATGAAAGATCTTTCGAAACTATATAAGTCGAGGTCATCACATATGTTTAACAATCCCTATATCGTAGGCTATTCGAATTGTGCTTAGGAAACATAGAATTTAGCCTCAAGTTTCCGAGGCGCACATCTCATGCTGACATTTCCATGATTCTTCATAACTGAAGTGATCCACCCTAGGTGATCGACTTTAGCCAAAGCCTTAATAATCGTGACTTCACTCACATGGATACCTAAACCCCTTATGGTACACATACGGGCCGACGGATCCTATCTTGTTTCGCACTTGATTACTGAGTCTATCGATCCACACCCAACAGATATCTAGAGGTCAGACCATGAAAGGTTTCTAAAATACATGTCATCAAAGTGTGGATGATCTCACACAAAATCAATGTTGTCCTATAGTCAAAGGATTACGTATGCTACTCAACTCGAGGAGATTCCTATTGACGATGGTGTGTACTTCCAACTATTAGGAATCAACTGTGAGTCATTCAGTATTCGGTCCAACCAATACCCACACGTCTATACGAGTTTCCAAAACTCAAGGTACATCGGGTTAAACTATTGGAACTTCAATTCCAATATATGACATATGATAGTCTTCTAGGTTATAGGAATTCGATCGTATTCTAAAACCAACGACTAGAAATATTTTCTTTAAGATTAGTTTACAATAGCAATATTTATCCCCATGTCTGACCACCTAGTGTCAAGTATTACTAAAGGACTATTCTAAGGTCGATGTTATTCTTAGCATATCTATACATCAATATAATACGTATAATGACAATACCATTAATAATGTATGAAATGAAAACATAGTTATTTTATTAATAAATAATCAAATGTACAATTCGGATTGGCACTCCAAACACTAACTCCAACACATGAGTCAAAAACAAAATGAACTTTTACGATTAGCTTATTTATTTAACGAATCAATCTCGAATCAATGTAAATATAAGTCGAGCTCAAACTATTTACAACCACATTGGTTCATTTAAATCTCTATTTTTGACCAAAATTAATTATTTGATAATATAATTTCCAAGTTTAAAAAATAGTTACTAAATACATTTTATGGTGTTGATGGTTTAATATGTGATTGCTTAACAATTTGAGATACAATTAGAGCATGAAATCTATGATTGTTCAGAAAGCATTAGCCTTTGCTTACAAATTGAGCCAACCTTTGTGTGTAATTCCCCATGAATCTCAATTCCCCTGTGTGTGTATATTTGAGGCTTCTTAGCCTTTAAATATTTTCTATTTTTGGTTGATCTGTTCTGGTATATTTTTGGGAAAAAATCTAGGCCTTTAAATTTTTTTTGTTTTTGGTGATCTCTTTCCCGGTCTATTTTTGGGAAAAGACTATTTTATTTGGATGTTTAGTTCAAAACTATATCTAACACACAAAAACGGCCCGAGCTATATGTTGTGTGACTTTAACTAGTTGATTCATACTTGACATATGTATTGACTTAAAGTTGAGGCAATAATTTCGGGGATAGTTGACAAAAGCGGTTGTCTGTGACTATAAAAAATTTAAAAATTAAAATCTTAGTTTAGAGAAATTTTATTTTTTTAATGAATAATATATTATTGAGGACAACATGTGACATGTCATATATATATATATATATTATATATATATAATGGTTGTCTGTGACTATCAAATTTAAAAATTAAAACCTTAGTTTAGAGAAATTTTAATTTTTTAATGTATAATATATTATTGAGGACAACATGTGACATGTCATATATATATATATATTGTTTAGGGAAAATCGGACATCTGACACATAGCCGACATCACATAGAAGTGGATTAAGAGCCATTGTCAGGTTTTGATCTCGGGATCACTTCAGAGTCTAACTACATGGAGCCCCTTACCATAATCTGACCTAGAAGCCCATGTCAGAACCTTTGCTCGACCAAAAGCTATGTTTACGATTTCCAACAATCATTAAATCATTTGTTCGACCAAACAAGTAAGAATGGCCACAAGGAATAAGAAGTGTAGAATCTATGCATCCGTTGCTCACCAGGAAGAAGTATCCAACCATCTGATACCTTCGATGGAAATATCAATAATCAGGAATGAGATGATGGAGTAGATGGATGACCGGATACAAGCCATGAAAAATAATTTTATGAGCAGATGTAAATCGTACAACAAGAGAACTATGCACTCAAAGCCCGAATCCAATGAGTTGGCCCCATAAAAGACAAAGGAAAGAGGAAAGAAATAGCCGTCATCGAAGTTACCCATGAGGGGGAGTGGCCATAGGAGAACCACAGCGATAGCCTTTGGGGAAAGAGCCACATTCATATTAATGATGCATATTTATTTTAAGTAATAGTATTAATAATGTTGGAGAATTATTGGATGGTCCGTCTTGTCAATAAGGAGATGAATGAGTTCTTATTACTTATGCCCAATACCGTCATTATTGTGAAGGTATAAATGGTTGGAACTTAGGTAGCTCCGGTAAAATATTAGATGTAGCGTAATAAGTTGACGTAGTCACCAAATACCATCATTATTGTGAAGGTGTACTTATGAAGCTCATTAGTGCACATTGTCAAGTATACACCTGAAACACGTCTTAATCTAATACCGTCATTATTGTGAGGATAAGAAACAGTTCATGACCAAACTTAGGAGTCACATGGATGTGATTGACCTTTGAAGTCTACCTAATGAGTTTATAAAGGCCAAGACCGTTATTATTGTGAGGCTGGAGTAAAATGTCTTGGGATCCACTTCCCGCTATGATATTTTGATAGTCAAATTTCTATTTTTTCGTTAAGAGAGATTACAGAATTACGCAATGTAGTGAGAGGTCACTAATAGATTTAAAATCCATAATCATATTAGTGTTTTTATATTGAAATGAAAATGTACTGCTAGTTATTAATTGTTTTATTGTAGAGGGTTGCCACAAATCCATTAGCACTGTTTTTGAATTCCAATAAAAGCCGATTAGAAGATGAACAATTATTGGATTCAGAACGATTGAGGTATGTAACGCTCAATCCAATGTCTGTCAAATTTGTTCCTAATTTGCTTAGCCAGTACATACATGTACCAAATGCTTTGAGCATTAAGAGAACACTCAAGGAGTTGTTCAAAGTAAATCAAGAAATTGAGAAATATTGAAGGTCTAAGGAATTATTCCACACTACGCTCAAGGATAAATGAGTGGTTAATATTAATGTTTTGAACATGATAGACCAAATTCGATATTTGGAATGACTTGACATTATGTTAGATAAATGGCTAGGCCAAAATCTGATTTTGTCTTCTTTACCCGGTACATATGATAACTTTATGATGCATTCAATGGAAGCCACATATGAAGAGCTTCACAATATGTTATGCTCGACGGAACATGATTTGAAGAAATGGAATCCCACTTTGTACCTCCATGATGTAGCAACTCTTCAAAGACTTCTAAGAAGTCTAAGAAGATTAAAATGAGAAATAAAAAGGAAGATTTCAAAACACAATCTGCAAGACCGCATGTAGCTCGTGATATATGTTTACACTGTAAAAAGTCTAGCCACTGGAAGAAAAATTGTCCAAAGATGAAAGGAAAAGCAGGAACCTTAGATACACTTTGTATTATTGACATCTCATTAGCCTTAGATGTAAATAGTAGTTGGGCGTTAGACACGAGTAGTCCCACTTCATATTTACATCTCCATGCTATCCATGAGAGTTAAAAAAGGCTCAATAAATGAGAGATCTAGCTTAGAGTTGACAATGATGAGACATTAGATGTAAAGGCCATAAAGATAATTATTGTAGATCTCCATAATGGATGTAAATTAACTTTACATGACTGTTAATATGTTCCTTCTCTTATCAGACAGATAATGTCATTACCGATATTGGATAAAGAGGAATATAAAATAAACATTAAAGATATTATTTTATGTTTATATGATAAAGACAAGTATTTGATATGTGAATGTTCTTTATCTAACGGTTACTATGTTTTGGAAACATATCGAGATATCTTTAATATAGAGGAAAATATAAGTAAAAGATCTGAATTAAATAATACTGAATTATGGCATATGAGATTATTCCACATCGGTGTCAGACGCTTATCAAAATTGATTAATGATGGTTTGATTGAAGATATTACCTTAGATCTTTATCCGATTTAAGAGTCATGTATCCAAAGGAAAATAACAAAAGCCCAATTTCTTGGTGTTGGACACCGTGCTGAATATTTATTGGAGCTAGTATACAGTGATGTGTGTGATCCATTAAATCATGTCAGCCATGATGGCTCAACTTACTTCGTGATTGTCATTGATGATAAGTCAAGCTATGGATATGTCTCTTTGATCAGACATAAATATAAAATATTTGAAAGTTCAAAATGTTCCGAAACGAAGTAAAAAATAAACCGGTAGATTCATCAAGTGCCTTCAATCAGATCGAGATGGTGAATTTATGAGCGACGAATTCAGAAGTTATTTAAAGGAGAATGAGATTCTCGCCCAATATAGTCCACTAGGAACTCATCAACACAATGATGTGTCTAAGCGGAGAAATCGTATTTTATTGGATATGGTGCGATTTATGATGAGTTTTACATATCTTCAATACTACCTTTGGGGTTATGCTTTACTTACTACTACCCACATATTTAATAGAGTTCCGTCGAAAGCTGTTTCTACGACCCCATATCAGATATGGTACGATAGAAATTCCTTAAATTAGATATTTAAAGATTTGAGGTTGTCCTGCATACGTTAGAGTTATAAACTAGCACCTAGAGGGTATACATATAGGTTCGTTGGACGTCCTGAAAATTCTTTAGGATATCAATTCTATGATTTCGAGCAATGAAATGTATCTGTTGATCGTTTTGCCACTTTTCTTGAAAAGAAATTTTTGAGAGAAAGTGAGAATTGTAGAAAGATTGAACTCAATGAGTTTAATCCCAACATTAAGAAACCTAAGATGAAATCAAAGATCCAACTAGATGAAGGATCTACAACACATGTTATTCGTTGGTCGAATAGAATATCAAGGCCTCTAAAGAGACTATTTTTAACGTCTGATGCAAGCCTTGATGTTATCATCTTAGTGGAAACGGATCCGACTATGTATCAACATGCGATATTGGATATCGATTCGGGAAAATGGCAGGAAGCCATGAAGTTCGAAATGGATTCTATGTATGACAATCAAATCCGGGACTTGGTTGAACTTCTTGAGGAAGTTAAACTTATTGATTGTAAATGGGTTTATAAAAAGAAGCGAGGTCCTGATGGAATAGTGAAAACCTTTAAGGCCCGACTACTAGCAAAATGTTGCACTCAACGTCTTGTGATTGACTATGAGGAAAAATTTTCACCAGTAGCCATGCTAAAATCCATTATGATTCTTTTACTCATTACTGCATATCACGATTATAAGATATGGCAGATGGATGTGAAAATCATATTCCTAAATGAATTTCTCGAGGAGGATATCTATATGGAACAACCAGAAGGTTTTGTATCAAATGAGACTTCAAACTTGTTTGCAAGCTCAAGAAGTTTATTTATAAACTTAAACAGACATCGCGAAGCTGGAATCATCATTTTGATGAGATAATTAGATTATTGGATTCATCAAGAACATGGAAGAATCGTGTGTTTATAAGAAGTTAGTGGGAGCATGATAGTATTCATGGTATTGTATGTAGACGATATCTTTATCATTGAAAATGATATAGGATTAATACAAAGTGTGAAAACCTACATTTGCAGGAACTTCTCCATGAAAGACATGAGTGAAGCTTCCTATATATTGGGTATAAAGCTCTATCGGGATAAAGTTATGAAACTTATAGGGTTGTCGCAATCCACGTACATAGATAAAATGTTAGAAAGGTATTGTTTTACCAATTGCAAGGCATTAAATATACCTTTCGATATGGCATACATATTTCGAAGAAAATGACACCTCAGACTAAGGTAGAGAGAGTTAGAATGTCTAACTTATCATATGATTCTTGTATTGGAAGTATTATTTATTTACGCTATATACAAGACCTTACATCCGTTTTGGCATTAGTGTGACTAGCCGATATCAATCTAATCTGGGTAATGATTATTGAACATCCGTAAAACGTATCCTGAAATATCTTAAGGGTACTAAGGATAAGTTTCTTAGATATAAAGAAGATGAGCTACAAGTTAAGGGTTTTATAGTCTCTGACTTCTAAGGAGATCTGGATGATAAAAAATCTACATCCTGGTATATATTTACCCTTAATGGTGGTGCACTTAGTTGGCGATATTCAAAGTAAGGCTCAACAGCTGATTCCATCACTGAGATGAAATTTATAGCGGCTTCAGAAGCTACTAAAAAAGCTATTTGGATTAGAAATTTTATCACATAAATTTTATCAGAAGCTATTTTAAAAAATCTATTAAAAGGCCTTACCTCTTAAGTTATTCGATAAACATGTGGATAAGATGAGACTTTGGTACCATTCGGATTGACACTAAGCAATTGGGAGTTTGTTAGAGTTGGTGCTTGGAGCGACAATCCGAATAATATATTGTACATTATATTTTATTATTTATTAATAAAATAACTATATTTTCATTTCAATATTATTAATGTTAATGTCATTATGCGTATTAGATTGATATATAAATATGCTAAGAATGACATCGACCTTAGAATAGTCATGTAGTAATAATGGACACTGCGTGGTCCGACATTGGGATAATATTACTATTATAAACTATTCTTAAAGTAAATATTCCTACTCGGTTTTAGAATACGGTAGAATTCTAATAACCTATAAGACTAGCATATATTGTATATTGGAATTGGAGTTCCAATGGTTTAACCCGATGTACCATGAGCTTGGGAAGCTCGTATAGACATGTGGGTATTCGTTGGAGTGAATACTGAATGATTCACATGTGATTCCTAATAGTTGGAAATACACACTACTGTCAATAGCAATTTCCTCGAGTCGAGTAGCATATGTGATCCTTTGACTATAAGATAGCATTGGTTTTTTTGTGTGATCATCCACACTTTGATGTCATATATGTTAGAGCGCTTTCATGGTCTGACTGCTAGATGCTCGTTGAGTGTGAAATGATACACTCATTAATCAAGTGCATATCAAGATTTTATCCATCGGCCCGTTAGTTTACCATAATGGGTTTAGATATCCATGTGAGTAAGTCACTATTCTTAAGACTTTGGCCAAAGCAGATCACCTTTGGTGAATCACATATATCAGAAATGGTGTTCTGATTAGTTGTAAAGAATCGTGGACATATCGACATGAAATGTTAATGGAGTTGGTGCTTGGAGTGCCAATCCAATTTGTACATTTTATTATTTATTAATAAAATAACTACATTTTTCATTTCATACCTCATTAATGGTATTGTCATATGTGTATTAATTTGATGAATAGATATTCTAAGAATGACATCGACCTTAGCATAGTCTTGACACTAGGTGTAAACTATTCTTAAAGTAAATATTCCTAGTCGTTGGTTTTGGAATAGGGTCGAATTCATATAACCTAGAAGACTATCACATGTCGTATATTAGAATTGGAGTTCCAATGGTTTAACATGATGTACCATGAGTTTTGAAAACTCATATAGACATGTGGGTATTCGTTGGAGTGAATACTGAATTACTCACATGTGATTCCTAATAGTTGGAAGTACACACCACTGTCAATAGGAATCTCATCGAGTCAAGTAGCATATGTAATCCTTTGACTATAGGATAACATTGATTTTGTGTGAGATCCTCCACACTAAGATGCCATGTATGTCAAAAACCTTTCATGGTCTGGCCTCTGGATGTTCGTTTGGTGTGGACCGATGCACTCAGTAATCAAGTGCGAAGTAAGATAGGATCCATGGCCCATATATATACCATAAATGGTTTAGGTATCCATGTTAGTAAAGTCATGATTCTTAAATATTTGGCCAAAGTCGATCACCTAGGATGGATCGCATCAGTTATGAAGAATCGTGGACATGTCGACATGAGATGTGCGTCTCAGAAACTTGACGGTATATTCTATGTTTCCTAAGCACAACTCAGATAGCCTACGACGGAGGGATTGTTAAACATATGTGATGACCTCGACTTGTATAATTCAAAAAGATCGTTCGTGTTCTTCGCGAATTCGGAGGTGGCCGAATTGCATACATATTAGCTAGGCTTATATGACGAACATGTCTGAACTTATAGAGTCCCAATATGAAGTGTACTCGTTGAGCACTTGGGTAGCCGATTATTTTTGATAAAAGATAATATTCGATATTATAATTATCAACTAAGATAATCAAGTGTTATTGGATAATATTGATTATTTACTTTGACCTAATTGGATTAATTGGATTAATTCAATAATTACACAAGGGCTTAATTGTAAAATCATAATTATCTCTACCATTTGAGGATATTATGGTAATTGTAAGTATGTAATAATATGTGGTTTTGGCTTGATTTAATTGGATTAAATCAAGATGGCAAATATTTAACTAATCAATTTCCTAATCCTTGGTTTGATTTAATTGTATTAAATCTAAGTGGGAGACAATGGAGATTAGTCACACCTAATTATACATATTTGGACAAATTAGATTAACCCCACTTAAAAGTTGATTACAATTTTTATTAATTAAAAATTGCCTAAGTTTTGCTATAAATAGCAAGCTTTATGAAGGTTTTTATTACAAGTTCAAATACAAGCATAGGCAAATTCTTGAGAGATTAGCCTAAGTTAGAGAAGTGTTTAGAGAAGCTTTTGAGGTCTCTACAACATTTCATCTAGGAGAAATCAAGATTGGATCTTGAAGTGAAGCTTGGAAGCATTGGAAACAAGATTGGATCTTGAAGTCAAGCTTGCACATCTTGGAGGTTCTCCAACAATTTCAAAAATGAGAAGTAGACTGGATCTTGCATCAAGCTTCCTAGGTAATGTTTGATCTTCTCCAAATCTATGTTTATTTGTGTATTAGATGCATGATCACATAGCTTAATGTTGAATAAGGCTAATCAATTGTGTTAGGATACTTTAGATGTATAAACACAACATGCTTGTAATTAGGTCAAAGATGTTCATGTTGGACATGGAACAATTAATTAGAGTTTGGAACTCTAGATTAAAGCTTAGAGTTATGGCTACCATTCTAGATTCACTTGACCACCTTTAGGTGAATTATAATTGTTCATGAGACATTTCTAATTGGGATTCTAAAATGGTTTGTGTATTGTATTCAAAATTTACGCAAATGCGTATTTAGAATAAATTTATGTTTTTGGAAAAATATTTGATATTTTGAAAAACTTGATTTTTATTCTATAACATGTGTTTATGTTGGTTTTGAAATTAAAAATAAATTTAGGTGTTTTAATGTGTTTAGGGAAGACCGGCAGCTATTAGGGTAATAGACCCTAATAGCATCAGTCCTCTGGAAATTTTCCAGAGAGCTGTGCTCTTTAAAATCTAAAGAAGCAAAGAAACAAAACAATTTTAAAAAAAAGCAGCTCCGCTGTAGCGCGTGTGTTTCACGCGCGCGATGCTATTCACGCACGCCGATTTTGTTTTGCTTCATTTGGAAGCTTTCAGACTCCGATTCAGTCCCAGTTTTTTCCTATACACTCGTAATGGAATATAGTATTTCATTAAATGATTTAAAATTACACCCATAATTTATATCCATGGGTTAGACCCATTTCCGCTGCCCGTGGCACCGTTCCAACCCTAGGGGTTCCACAACTGCCCCAACAGAATGGTATCAGAGCAAAGACTTAACCACACAACACATGTTTTGAATCTATGCCATAGTAATTTTAACTTAATCATGCATAATACATATTAGATATGTATTGCATGTTTTAAATTAAAATTTGACCTGATAAAGTTAATGACTTGATTGTCATAAATCTCTTGTGATTAGGTGATTACTTTTAAGTAATAGTATTAATAATGTTGGAGCATTATTGGATGGTCCGTCTTGTCAATACGGAGATGAATGAGTTCTTACTACTTATATCCAATATCGTCATTAGTGTGAGGGTATAAGTGCTCAGAACTTAGGTCGCTCCGGTAAAATATTAGATGTAGCATGATGAGTTAACGTAGTCACCCAATATATTCATTAGTGTGAGGGTGTACGTAAGAAGTTCAGTAGTGCACATTGACAAGTCTAAACCTAGAACACGTCTTAATCCAATATCATCATTAGTGTGAGGATAAGAAACGGTTCGGGACCAAACCAGGAGTCACATGAAGTGATTGACCTTAATGTCTACCTAATGAGTTTATAAAGGCCAATATCGTCATTAGTGTGAGGTTGGAGTAAATGTCATGGGATCCACTTCCCGCTATGAAATTTTGATAGTTAAATTTCTATTTTTCTATTAAGGGAGATTACGAAATTACGTAAAGTAGTGGGAGGGCACTAATAGATTTAAAATTCCATAATCAATTAGTGTTATCACTTTTGAAATGAAAATTATTCTGATACTACTAAAAAATATTGCCTTATAGATGGCTGCCACTAATCCATTGATGAAACTTTTGGATTCCAATAAGCTAAAAAGAGCCGAGAACTATTTCGAATGGCAAATGAACATGCGACTGGTCTTGGAGTATGAAAAGTTGACTTATGTCACTATCAATCCACTGCTTATTGATATCGATCATGACTCCACTCCAGAAAAGCGAGAAACCTTTGATAGATGGAATGATGATAACCTTAAGGTGAAATCCTACATCTTGGGATCGATTGTTCCAGATTTACTGAGACAGTACATTGAAGTACCAATGCTTGGAGCATCATACAAACACTCAAGAAGTTGTTCGAGGGAAATCATGAGATCGAACTTTATCGAAGATCTAAGGAATTATTTTGTACTGAACTCAAGGAGGGAGGAGCTGTCAGCGCTCATGTTTTGAACATGATAGACCAAATTCGATATCTGGAACGATAAGGCATTGTGTTTGATGAACGACTGGGCCTTAATTTGATTCTGTCTTCTTTGTCTGGTTCTTATGCTGGCTTTGTATTGAATTTCCATATGCATTCAATGCAAGCCACATACGAAGAACTTCATACATGCTACGCAAGGCGGAGCAAGATTTGAAGAAAGGTAACCCCACACTATATCTCCATGGTGGAACTGGCTCTTCAAAGACTTATGGGAAGTCAAAGAAAATAAAGATGGGGAAGAAGAAGATATCAAAGAAAAACTCCAAGAAGCACAAAAACGCAAAACCGAAAGTAGCTTATGATCAATGTCTGCAATGCAAGAAGCCTGGACACTGGAAGAAGGATTGTCCAGAGCTTAAAGCAGGACCCTCAGGTACGCTTTGTATTTTTCCAATTATTGACATCTCATTAGCTTTAGATGCAAGTAGTGGATGAGTGTTAGACACTGGCAGTCCCACTCATATTTGCAATTCCCTGCAGGAAATGAGGGTTAAAAGAAGGCTGAATAAATGAGAGATCTAACTTAGAGTTGGCAATGACGAGAAATTGGATGTCAAGGCCATAGGAACTGTTGTTCTAGATCTCTCAAATGGATGAAAATTTGATTTACATGACTGTTATTATGTTCCCTCACTTATCAGACTAATAATATTGGTGCCAATATTAGATAAAGAGGGATATAAAATAAACATTAATGATGAAACTTTATGTTTGTATGATAAAGAAAATTTATTGAAATGTGAATGTTTTTTATCAAACGGTCACTATGTTTTAGAAACATGTAGATATGTCTTTAATATAAAAAAATACAAATAAGAAGTCTGGACTAAATAATACTGAATTATGGCATATGAGATTGGGCCACATAGGTGTTAGACGTCTATCCAAATTAATAAAGGATGGTTTGATTGAAAATCTTACCTTAGATCCTTATTCGATTTGTGAGTCATGTATCTAAGCAAAGATGACAAATGCTGCATTTCAAGGTGTTAGACACCGTGCTGGAGATTTACTGGAGCTAATACACAGCGATGTGTATGGTCCATTAAACCATGCCGCTCATGATGGTTCCACATACTTTGTGACTTTCACAGATGACAAGTTTAGATATGGATATGTCTATCTGATGAAACATAAGTCAGAAATATTTGAAAAGTTCAAAATATTCCGAAATGAAATAGAAAAACAAACCAGTAAATTCATCAAAGGTCTTAGATCAGATCGAGGCGGTGAATACATGAGTGAAGAATTCAGAAATTATTTAAGGGAGAATGGAATTCTCGCCCAATATAGCCCACCAGAAACACCTCAACACAATGAAGTGTCTGAGCGTAGAAATCATACTTTATTGGATATGGTGCGATCCATGATGAGCTATACAGATCTTCGTTATTACCTTTCGGTTTATGCTTGACAAACTGCTGCTTACATACTTAATAGGGTTCTATCGAAAGATGTTTCTACGATCCCTATCAGATATGGTTCGGTAGAAATCCAAGTCTTAAATATTTAAAGATTTGGGGTTATCCTGTATACGTAAGATTGCGTAGCGGGATAAACTAGCACCCAGATGGTATAAATATAGGTTCGTTGGATATCCTGATAATTCATGGGATATCAATTCTATGATTTCGAGCAACGAAATATATTTGTTGTTCACTTTGTAAATTTTCTTGAAAAGTATTTTTGAGAGAAAGTGGGAATTGTAGAGAGATTAAACTTGATGAGTTTGATCCCAACATTAAGGAACCTGAGATGGAACTAGAGATCCAACTAGGTGAAAGATCTACAACACAAGTTCTACGTAAGTCGAAGAGAATATCAAGGCCACTTGAGAGATTGTTTCTAACATCTGATGTGAGTCTTGATGTTCTCCTCTTGGAGGAAACAAATCTGACTACGTATAAGGAAGTGATATTTGATATCGATTCGGGAAAATGGAAAGAAGCCATGAAATCCGAAATTGATTCAATGCATGCCAATCAAGTCTATAACTTAGTTGAACTTCCTGAAGGAGTTAAACCTATTGGCTGTAAATGGTTTTACAAAAGGAAGCGAGGGCCCGATGGAAAGGTGGAAACCTTTAAGGCCCGACTGGTAGCAAAATGTTACACTCAACGTCATGGGATTGACTATAAGGAAACTTTTTCACCAGTAGCCATGCTAAAATCCATTAGGATTCTCTTAGCCATTGCTGCATATCATGACTATTAGATATGGCCGATGGATGTAAAAACCGATTTCCTCAATGGATTTCTTGAAGAAGATATCTATATAGAACAACCAGAGGGTTTCGTATCCAGTGAGACTTCAAACTTGGTTTGTAAGCTCCAAAAGTCTATTTATGGACTTAAACAGGCATCCCGAAGCTGGAATCGTCATTTTGATTAGATAATTAGATTATCAGGATTCATCAAGAACGAGGAAGAACCATGTGTTTATAAGAAAGTTAGTGGGAGCATGTAGTTTTCTTAATCTTGTATGTAGATTACATTCTTATCATAGGAAATGATATAGGGATGATGCAAAGTGTGAAAGCCTACATTTGCAAGAACTTCTCCATGAAAGATATGGGTGAAGCTTCCTATATACTAGGTATAAGGCTCTATCGAGATAGACTTAGGACGCTTATAGGGTTGTCACAATCAACATACATAGACAAGATGTTAGAAAGATACAGTTTTACTAACTGCAAGGCAGCAAATATACCTTTCCGATACGGCATACATATTTCGAAGAAAATAGCACCTCAAACTGAGGAAGAGAGAGTTAGGATGTCTAACTTGCCATATGCTTCTTGTATTGGAAGCATAATGTATGCTATGTTATGTACTAGACCTGACATCAGTTTCGGCGTCAGTGTGACAAGCCGATATCAATCTGATCCAGGTAATGATCATTGGACAGCCGTGAAACATATCCTAAAATATCTTAAAGGCACCAATGATAAGTTTCTGATATATGGAGAAGATGAGCTACAAGTTAAGAGTTATACAAACTCCGACTTCAAGGGATATCCAGATGATAGAAAATCTACATCATGATACATATTTACCCTTAACAGTGGTGTTGTTAGTTGGCGTTGTTCAAAGCAAGGCTCAACAACTGATTCCACCACTAAGCGGAATTTATAGTGGCTTCAAAAGCTGCTAAAGAAGCTCTTTGGATTATAAATTTTATCACAGAACTTGGCGTTGTGCCTAGTATTGCGGATTCGATCCCATTGTACTGTGATAATAACGGAGCCATCGCGCAGGCTAAGGGGCAAAGGGCACATTCCAAGTCTAAACACGTGGAAATGAAATACCGCGTAATTAGAGAGATAATTGAACGAAAAGACATAGTGGTCTTGAAGGTTCAAGGACAAGACAACATAACAGACCCGCTTAGAAAGGCCTACCTCTTAAGTTATTCGATAAACATGCGGAGGAGATGAGACTACAATACCATCCAGATTGGCACTAAGCAAGTGGGAGTTTGATGGAGTTGGTGCTTGGAGTGCCAATCTGATTTGTACATTTTATTATTTATTAATAAAATAACTATATTTTTCATTTCATACCTCATTAATGATATTTTCATTATGTTGGGTTTTCTAGGTCAAACCAAGATCATTTAAGCGAATGAAATGTGCGAATACAACAAAGTAAAGTTGCGGAAATACTCACTTTGATCAGATTTGCGATGCGACGAAACACAAAAATTTTCTTCATCATTGAAGCTCTCGGCCAAGCTCAAGTTTTGTTCTCCTTGTGTTCGGTCAAGCCCTCCATGGATGATCTTCAAGCTCCAAGCTTTGTGAATGGATTCCATGCTCAAGGGTTTGTTTCCCTATCACATTTGGATGACTCTTTATTTGCTAGCATTGGAGAAAATTGCAACAAAATTCATATGTCATCGGTGAATCTTCGGGAAGCGACCCATGAGATCCCCAGATATGTTGGCAGAAAATCCGGTCGTCGGACTATCCGAACACGTACGTACCTAGTACTACGCTTTTACCGATTTACAAGACATGGTTGGCTTCTAGCAAAACACCGTGCCTACCTAATTCTCCAGAAATATTCTTAAAGGAATATGTAATCTTAATCAGGCGTAGTATACGTAGTATTGCGTATTGCGATCCAGCATCGGATGTCACATGGTAGGCCTGGGGCTGGAATTGTGTATGCCCCCTACGAAGCACATATCGGATCTCTGGTAACTAGTCTCTATAATCGGATAACTATGACCTAGTCATATTATCCCGATGACTGCAGTACATAAGAGAACCAGTTCCGTATCCTATGTGATCATCATCTCCACTATGACTGGAGTGATACTTCCATCTTGACATCACACCCAATACACTATGATTCTCAATAAAACCAGAAGAGGCGTACACAGAACCTGTTAAAGCCCTGGACGACCAAAACCAAAGTATATTGATTGTCACAAGTATTAGCGGTGCAAGTCTCAGGTTAAGACCAAATACACCTACCTTGATTCGGACTTCCATAGACACATAGTCATACTACCAATGGAATTCCGAGGGGTCTATCCAGAGCGAAGCTGTTTCCGTACCATCGGTAAACACAACCTCCTATTACACTTGCATGAGTATCCAATACCCAAATATATGATAACTATGCCGTTATGCTCCCACAACGCGCACAAGTGTAATACTAGTCTATTCCACATTATCGATGTCCAATCTCGATAATACTACGACTAGGGATTATTTAATGATTAAACTTTCGTGGATTGATACTGTCTCATATCATCTCAATCCGGAACTAATCATAAGGACCTTTTATCATTTATATATCCCGGTAATCTAATTACAAATGATAAAAGAGCAATTTCCTTTGTCACATAGTTAATTTGTACAACAATACCATGTTCTGTATAAATAGTGATGCTATGGGTCATAATTGTCCAACAATCTCCCACTTGGCCTATAGCCAATCACTCAAGTGTCCTACACTTGAACTATATACGGGTCCCTCAAACTTCTGCTGAGAAACGGCTTTCGTCAACGGATTTGTAATGTTATCATCTGATGCGATTTATTCGATCATCATATCGCCACGATGTATGATCTAACGAATCAGATGAAATAATTGAAGTATTTATTTAGATCGTTGATGAGACCATTAATTCTTTAGCCTGTGTTGTAGCCTAGCTCAGCTGCTAACAGAACTACTCCTAATCTGATTAGGATTATTATCAATCCAAAAGGCTTCTATTGCTGCCTCAACTGTAACAATATTATACTTTTGTTGGTTATTCGGTAACATATCTTGCTTGGAAGATTTCCAGCTCACTGTTCCGTTATTCAAACTATATAGTACTTTATTACGACTTATAGTCATTTTTATCGGTTAAGAAACTTGCAGCAGTGAACCCAGTCACTTCAAGTTCTCATTCTCCTCAGTATAAGAAAGCATCCTTAGTTCATCTAAGATACCAAAGGATGTTCTTAACATCAATCCAGTGACTATCACTTAGATTGGCCTGATTGTCACTCCATATGCTCAAAGCATATGAGAACACTAGGTCGCGTACATTTATTTCAATGTATAGTTCTCGGAGAGTGCCAACAACTTTTAGATCTATCCCAGTAGATCCTTATTCCTAGAATAAAGGTTGTCTCTCCAAGAATTCTACGGAGAATTTTCATGAAAGCCAAGCTTTCACCGAATGTATTATGGGAATATCATTTCCAAGAAATGACATATCATCATTTTTAGGACAATCACTGTCAGTGCGCTCCCACTAACCTCCTTATATACACAAGAATCATTTTCCTCATACGTAGTCAGTTCGTATTCCTCAATAAGATTGACATCTTTACGAGGTGAGATCAGAAACCCATACCTCCCAGGTTATTTTCTGACTCTCTATGACTTGCGCGGTTCTTGTGTATTCGAAGATTTTTAGTATAGTTTCATCTTTGATGAAATATTTGTGTTCCATTAAGAAATCGGTGCCTGGAATAGTATTACTCCGATTTTCATCGAGTTTTACTTTCCTCCCACTTACCACTGCATATCGGTATTCCTCTTAGGAAAACCGCATGGTGAGCAACAATTAAATTGTTCTCATGTGAGTTGTATAAGTACTATACTTTGGTTACCCTAAGATAACCCACAAATTAGGCACTTATCCAATTTGGGTTCTAGTTTGGTATCATCCAAATATATGCTCAGCATTCCCAAATTTTCAGGAATGAGAAAACCCAGTTTCTTTCCTGTTTATATCTAATATGAAGTATGTCTAACAGATTTTTATGGAACCTTATTCAAAATAAGTTTTGCACTAATTAATGCGTATCATTTCAAGGAAATGGTAGCTCGGAGCGACTCATGATTAACCTTATCATGTCCAATAAAATTTGATTTCTCTGTTCGGACACACCGTCAAATTGACGTGTTCTGGGAGGAGTCCTCATTGAAAGAATACTATACTCTTTCAAGTATTTGAGAAACTTATTGCTTAAGTATTTTCCATCATGGTCTAACCGTGACGGTTTTAATACTTTAGTCGATCTGTCTGTCTACTTCGTGTCGAAACTCTTTGAATTCATCAAAAGTTTTCGATCCGTGTTTCACAAGAAACACATAACCATAACGCGATGCCACATCCATAAAGGTTTCGAAGTATTCATATCCACCTCTAGCCTAGCTATACATGGGCCCACTTACGTCACTATGAATGAGGGCTAACAGATCGGTGCCATTTTCACTTTTACCAAGTAAAAAGTATTTCAGGCACTTTGCCTAATAAACTAGATTCGTAGACATTATTTGAATAGAATCAAATCTGTCCTAGTATCCACTCTTCGAAAGTGTGGATATACGAGTCTTGTTAATTGTGTCCCAGACAACAATGCCACAAATAAGTTTCATTTGATTAAATCAGTTTGAGCTATTTGTTTGTCCTGTTATACGTTGGAGATTTATTTATATTCAAAATATAAATACTGTTATTAACATCTAATGTGTTTATATCAATATAATCTTTATAAAATAAAACACTTTAGCGTTCTAGAATATAAAGGTATACCCTCAACGGGTTAAACCCTGGTATATAGATAATGTTTCTAGTCAAACTAGTTACATTCTAACAGTTTCCTAATTTAAGTACATACCCGAAGGGTAGTTCCTAAACTTAGGTTTCTACGGTTAAAACAGCGACTGTCATCCCGTTTCTGACTCGCCCATTTCCGACTCGCAGATAAATCTCAACTGAAGTCAGTATCCTGCTTATCAGCAGATTCTGCACACCAGTACGCATATTTATGTACCACATATAGTATCAAAAATCCAATTTTGAAACTAGTAGTGAACATATTTGTGAAAAACATATTTGAAGCCGGAGCCTTACCCCTCTTCACTTGCTTCACGTCTGCCTATGTCCATACGGCAGTTACGCTTCCAGTGACCCCGTTTGCCACAGTTTAGGCAGACATCTTGGGATATGTCATTTGTCTTCATAGAAGACTGTGATGATTTTGCCTTTGCCCATTTTAGAAGCTCTGGCTCTACCTCCTAGGGCATAGCCATCAAATCTACAAGAGTTTACTCTTGGTTCATAATGAACCTGCCCCAGCTTTCGGGTAGAGACTATAAGATCAAATCTTTGTTAGTCTCGGCCACGTAGGTAATGTCCAGCTAACCTAGCTGATTGATGTCAGCAATCATCTGCGACACCTAGTGCTCGACAGATGTACCCTCTGATATACGCGAGCGTAAGAGCTTCTTTTTGCAATTTGCATTTCTAAGATCTAAGAATAGATCTATGACGATCTTTTAATTTCATCATCATGGTACAATGATCTAATCCTTAATTTTGACGATGAAATTAAAGTGTCATTGCGACAAGCATAAAGGATTGAGCACTAAAGTTATCATCATATGAATCTTCCAAAGATCATGTTCTACTATTTGCTCAACTCCGAGCTTAGGCCCGAGATGTCATTCTATCAAATAGAATAACTTCTCAGTTCCCAAGACTATCCTGAGGTTTTATTCCCAATCTGAAAATTAAAGTCGTTTAAAGACATTTTCACCAAGGATTATGTTCTAAACACTAATCTTTCAGTTATCTTGATTGCTATAGTCCAACTATCCAATCAACGATTTCAGGTACTATTTAATATAATGATTACTATAGTCTAACTATATAATCATCTATAATTTAATTGGTTAAATTCAAATATATTGATTACTATAATCCAATTATATAATCAACTATAATTTGAAGTAGTTTGAATACAGTCCAACTGTTTAATTAAAACAACGAGTAAAAATTAGTCCAACTAATATATTTATTTATTGACGAAAAATTGAAATGAGCGCTTATTGGAAAGTATCTAAACGAATTGCAAATTTAATACTTACCTCCCATTATTTTTCGGCGAGCCTCTAACCCTCTGTTGAGTACTCGGGAAACCTTGTTTCCTAGTGGGCTAGGATCCCATTAAATAACACACAACCTTGACTTTGGCTAACAAGCTGTATGATATTTAACTAGGTAGATCTCTTAGATCAATTGGATCTCATCCAATTACTAGATCCAATAGGTGGACATCCAAATCCGAAACATATATCTAATATATGCCAATATATCCGATATATTTTCCTAACATTTTTCCTCTGAATCAACTAAGCCTTGGCTTTGGCATAACAAACTTAATGATTCCAGTTATGCGGGACTCATTGACCTTGGAAAGCTTCGTAATCGATGTCGATGGACAAGAAGTGATCTTGAATTTGGCCAACAAATCACAAATTGGACAAGACATGCGATATGGAACAAAGCCTTCATGATTCAAACACATCCGCGATGGACAAAGGCCTTGACTTTGGCCAACAAACCAGTGCCAATCTTGGACCTTGAGAATGAATCATTCAATGGAAGGAAAAATGCTTAATATATGTTGAGGGTTTTTTCACGTAATTGGCAACCAATTAATTATCTTTTATTATGTCTCATCATACACCCTCAAGCATGCATTCTAAAAGCATAATAAGGCGCGATAAATAAATTTAATAATGATATGCGGATGGATATTTAAAACATTTTGTTCCTAGAACAAATCTCTCCATTTCCTCTCTCCCGCTAGCACAAATCTTACTTTTACCCAATTACATAACACTTCTAAAGAAACCTCATTTACATTGAGGGAAATAAGTGAGAAGAGAAACACAAAGAGTCAAGAGGTAGTAGGCTGGACACGCAGGTCCAATTTAATAAATTCTAAATTTATTACAACAATTTCCAAAATTGCCCTCACCCATCTAATATCCATCCGATATACATTATTCATACATCGCATCCATGTATTCACACAAAGCATGTTATCAATCAATATAATCCAATTAATTAATCTGAAATTAATGATCATCCAATGTTCAAACAACGAATTGATTTGCGCGAGTCCGACTCGTTTAAGAATAAATACTCAAAGTACGAATTCTTGAGTTATATCAAACTACAATATTAAATCCAATTTAATTTGTATTTATACTAATTCTTTTATTTAATTCTAAATTAAATAATTACACTTTTTAATGTGCCTTTACGACTTAGATTCTAAATCTAATCGTTACGGGTCTCAAAGCCCAATTAACATCCAATGTCAATTTAATTAAAGTCCAATGGTCTTTCAATTAATTTATAAGGCATGGACTTTGGCAACCAAAGCCCAATAAGGAATCACCCTTTTGCCAAAAATCAATTTAGGCCCATTAGGCCCAATTAAAATATTAAAGGCCCATTTTATTATATTTGGACTTTATGGATATGGTTTTTGGGCCCAATTGTATCCAACCAATTAGCCTAAACCAAACTTGGCCCAACCAAGCCCATTAAGCCCAAATACAACTTTACAAGCCCAATTACAAATTTGGCCCACCAATTAAATTCTAATATTCCAAATATCCTAATTTAATCAATCTAAAGTGTATAGCCATAATTAATTAGTCAAATTAACATTTCCAAAATACCAATTTACTTAATTAATCATGCTAATCATCATCAACACTTGTCCAACATTATTGAATCAAAAAATCAATTTATTTCCATGCTTATTAGTCAAGTCAATTTAGGGTTTTTAGTCCAATTCCGATTTCAATCCAATTGAATCTCAAATTAACATTTCCCAAGTCTTTCAAACTCATCCAATGATTCAAAAAATAAAAAATTGCCATGACATTAGGGCACTCAACTTTCGGCCAAGCCAACAATTTGGGGAAAAATTGATCCAATTTAATTTTCATCAAATTAATCATGCATAACATTATGTTATCATCATTCAAGCATACTCAATCAAACAATTTCGTCAAAACATGCTCAAATCAATTTTACCCAAATTTTACTCTAAATCAATTTCATGCTTAAAAATCGCTCTGATACCATTGTTGGGTTTTCTAGGTCAAACCAAGATCATTTAAGCGAATGAAATGTGCGAATACAACAAGTAAAGCTACGAAAATACTCACTTTGATCGGATTTGCGATGCGACGAAACATAAAAATTTTCTTCACCATTGAAGCTATCGGCCAATCTCAAGTTTTGTGCTCATTGTGTTTGGTCAAGCCCTCCATGGATGATCTTTAATCTCCAAGCTTTGTGAATGGATTCCATGCTCAAGGGTTTGTTTCCCTATCACATTTGGATGACTCTTTATGTGCTAGCATTGGAGAAAATTGCAACAAAATTTCCTTAAACATTTCCTTGTTGCTCTCGGCATTGACGGAGAAAGAGAGAAGAAATTGGCTCCAAGGCCGAAAATGGGAGAGAGAGGAAGAAGATGAGTTGTGTTGGTTGTATAATCAAATTACCAAAAATAAAAGTCATATACCAAATGTATTAAAAAAATGATATATGTCTTTCAACCATCACACTTGAGTGTTTGGTAAGTGATGAATATTAAATAGTGCATATTTATTAGACGATAAGTTAATCATTTTACACTTATAGTTTCACTAATCCCCTTAAATTGACACATTTGTGTAAATATTTTAAAGTTAGGCTTTGAGTGCTTTTACTGTGTTATTTTATGTTTTGTCAGGAAAAATACTGATCGAAAGCTCGACGGGACAAATCAGACGTGAAAAAAATATTCGGCAAGCACGTCGTAAAATCGACAAGCACATCGTAAAATCGGCAAGCACGTCGTAAAATCGGCAAGCATGTCGTAAAATCTGCAAGCACGTCATGACACGTGGAACCTTTACGTCGCGACACGTGTCCCCAACGTGGCTTCACCATTTTCTGACACGTGTCCCCAATGTGGCTTCATCATTCTTTGACACGTGTCCACAACATGTATTCGCTTGTCTGGGCGGCGAATTTGCCTATAAAAATGAGCATCCGACATTAGAAATTTTCATACTTTATTTCCTGATTCCTCTGTAATTCTTGGAGAGAGAGTGTCTTGTTTGTTTATTTACTTAAAGCTTTTTGTAATGTCTTTTTCTTTCAATAATAAAAGTACGAATATATTTTATTACAAAATGAGTAGCTAATTTCTTTCTGCTGGAGTAAGGGGTGAAGCTTTTATAATGAGAACATAGATTAAACTCGATTTTATTATAATAAATAAATTGAAATCTAATGATTAAAACTTGATTTAAATCTAGATTAATTATTGACAATCTTTATACCGCATTTATGGCTGGTTTTATCTGTCTACCGCCTTTATGGCTGGTTTTATCTTTATACCGCCTTTATGGTCGGTTTTATCTTTATACCGCCTTTATGGCTGGTTTTATCTGTCTACCACCTTTATGGTTGGTTTTATCTTTATACCGCCTTTATGGCTGGTTTTATACGATTTTGGCATAATTAAGTACCTTGGTAGGACTTGTTATAGACAAACGGTATCACCGCCTTTATGGATGGTTTTATGTTTTTGGCATGTTTAGTACTAAGTATTTTGGGTGTTTTTAAAGTGTTCATGAGACATTTCTAGATTCACTTGACCACCTTTAGGTGGACTAGAATTGTTCATGAGACATTTCTAATTGGGATTTTAAAATGGTTTGTGTATTGTATTCAAAATTTACGCAAATGCGTATTTAGAATAAATTTATGTTTTTGAAAAAATATTTGATATTTTGAAAAACTTGATTTTTATTCTATAACATGTGTTTATGTTGGTTTTGAAATTAAAAATTAATTTTCGGTGTTTTTAAAGTGTTTAGGGAAGACCAGAAGCTATTAGGGTAATAGACCCAAATAACATCAGCTCTCTGGAAATTTTCCAGAGAGCTGTGCTCTTTAAAATCTAAAGAAGCAAAAAAAACAATTAAAAAAAAATAGCAGCTCTGCACTGTAGTGCGTGAGCTTCACGCACGCGGCGCCATTCACGCTCTCCTATTTTATTTTGCTTCGTTTGGGAGCTTCCGAAAAACTCCGATTCAGTCCTGGTTTTTTCCTATACACTCGTAATGGAATATAGTATTTCATTAAATTATTTAAAATTACACTCATAATTGATATCCATGGGTTAGACCCATTTCCGTTGCCCGAGGCACCGATCCGACCCTAGGGGTTCCACAACTGTCCCAATAAATGTGTGCCTCAAAAACTTGACAGTTAATCTTTGTTTCCTAAGCACAACTCTGATAGCCTACGATGGAGGGATTGTTAAACATATGTGATGACCTCGACTTGTATAGTTCAAACAGGTCATCCGTGTTCTTCGCGAATTTAGAGGTGGCCGAATTACGTACATATAAGCTAGGCTTATATGACGAATGTGTTTGGACTTAGAGAATTCCACAATATGAAGTGTACTTATTGAGCACTTGAATAACCGATAATTTTTTATAATAAATAATATTTGATATTATAATTATCAACTAAAATAACTAAGTGTTATTGGATAATATTAATTATTTACTTTGACCCAATTGGATTAATCTAAAATCACACATGGGCTTTGTTGTAATTTCATAAATATCTCTATCATTGGAGGATATTTTGAAAATTACAAATATATACTAATAGGTGTATTTGTCTTTATTTAATTGGATTAAATTAAAGTGGTAGATGTTTAACGAATTTATTAATTAAATTTTATCTTGATTTAATTGAATTAAATCAAAGTGGTAGACAAAGGTGATTAGTCACACCTAATTATGCATATTTGGACAAATTGGATTAAGCTCACCAAAAAGTTGATTAAGAGTTTAATTAATTAAAATTACATAAGTTTTGCTATAAAATGCAAGCTTTAGCAAGTTTTTAATTAAGCTTGAACTTAAGAAAGTTAAGCTTGTGAATGCTAAAATAAGCAATATTTAGAAATATTAGTTTAAGTACAAGAAGTATTTGGAGAAGATTTTGAAGTTCTCTATAATATTTCAACAAAACGAAATCAAGATTGGATCTTGGAATCAAACTTGCTAGCATTGGAGTCGAGATTGGATATTGAAATCAAGTTTGGTGACTTTGGAAGTTCTCCACAATATTTCAACAAGAAGAATAAGATTGGATCTTGAAATCAAGCTTGTTAGGTAAGTTTGATATTATCTAAAGCTATGTTTTCATTAGTGAGATTTCACTAGTGAAATATATAGTGATGTATTATGTATTTGATATATAATAACATGGTTTTAAGTTGAAATAAGGCTAATGAATTATGTATGGATGCTTTGGAAGCATAAACACAATATGCTTTTGATTGGGTCAAAATATTTCTGTGGACATAGACATAAAATTAGAGTTTGGAACTTTAGATGAAATTTTTGAGTTATGGCTACCATTCTAGGATCACTAGACCACCTTTGAGTGGCCTAAAATTATTCATGAGTCACTTCATTATGAGATTCTAATTTGATTTGTATTTTGAATTCAAAATTTACGTATGTGCGTATTTAGAATAAATTTATTTTTTTTGTAAAAATATTTGATATCTTGAAAAACTTGATTTTATTCTATAACATGTGTTTATGTTGGTTTTTTTGTTAAAAATTAATTTTGGGTGTTTGGAAGTGTTTAAAGAAAGTTGAAAGGAATTAGGGTGAAATACCCTATTTCTATAAGCTCTCTGGAAAGAGAGCTGATGGAAACAATGAAATAAAAAAATTAAAAAGAAAATCAGCATTGGATGAACAACACACACTTTTTACTCGCACTGTTCAAGCGCACTATAGCGTGTGCGCGTGCTGAAACTTGTTTTTGTATGTTTTTTAGTTTCCGGACTCTGATTCAGCCTCAGATTTTTCCAATACCCTCATAATGAGATGATATTTCATTAAATCATTTAAAAATACATTCATGCTTGATATCTATGGGTTAGACCCACTTTCACTATGCAGGACATCGATCCGACCCTTAGGGTCCCACAACTGCCTCAACAACAGAGTCATAAGGCTATGGTCTCGGCGATGACTGCTAGGATAAAGGAAGAGACATCAGTCGAAGAGTCTGTCTTAAGGATGATGACCTACCTCAACATAACCGAAACTCATGGAGCTCATATTGACGAACATAGCCAGGTGACATGATCGTGGGAACTCTTCCGAATAGTTTCATGCAGTTTAAAAATAACTATGTTATGAACAAGTTGTCTTTTACTTTGACCCATCTGCTTAATGAGCTCACCCATCAGGAGTCCATGCTAGTGGATCCTCCTAAGCCTAATGGAGAAGAAAATTTTGCTGAATCTTCTAAATCTACCAAGAACAATAAGAAAGACATTGGGAAGACTAAGACAAAGCCTATGAAGAAGAATAAGAGAAGCCACAAGGATACCAAGCCCAAGGGAAAGCGTTTCCATTGCAAAAAGGATGGGCATTGGAAAAGGAACTGTCCTAAATACCTTACTAAGCCGAAAGAGAAGAAAGGCACATGTAAATACGATTTACTTGTCATCAAATCTCTTTTAGTGGAGGATGATAAATCCGCATGGATTGTTGATTCTAGAGCCACTAATCATTTTTGTTCTTCTTTACAGCTATTTGATTCATAGAAGGACATTGCTGAATGTGACTACACCATGAAGGTCAGGACATGAGATGTCGTTTCAGCAAGTGCATTGATAGTTTCTAGTTTAAGTTTTTTAAATAATAATTATTTATGTTTGAACAATGTGTTATTTATTCATGATTTACGCATGAAATTGATTTATGTTTCTAAACTTTTGGATAATGGTTTTTCCGTTTCATTTAACACTAATTTGGTTATTATTGGTAGAAATGGATTAACTATATATACATGAAACTATAAAAATAATTTATATGTGTTAAGGTCGTTAACACATAATTCATTGTTCAACACTAAAATGTTTAAGGTTGAAAAACCTAAAACAAAACAGTAAAAGATTTCTCACGATGACACATATCTGTGGCATCTTAAAATTTGTCATATTAGCCTTGACTAGATAGATAGGTTGATAAAGAATGGAGCTTTAAACCAGTTAAAGCTTGGAACTTTTCCAATATGTGAATATTGTCTAGAAGGAAAAATGACCAAAAGACCTTTTACTGGAAAATAGTATAAGAGTTTGTCAACCACTTGAGCAAATACATTCAGACATTTGCAGAATGATGAATTTAGGAGCTCGAGGTGGTTATGAATACTTCGTCATATGTTGTTATGATTATTCTAAATATGAGTATGTTTACCTAATGTAGCACAAGTCAGATACTTTTGAAAAGTTCAAAGAGTATCGTGCTAAGGTTGGTAACTAATTAGGTAAGACGATCAAAATTATACAATTGGATCATGAAGAAGAATATCTTGATAGAGATTTCGAGGAATTCTTAGTTGAGCATGAGATAGTATCCCAACTCAGAGTACCTGGAACACCACAACAAAATGATATTGCATAGAGGAGAAATCGGACCCTACCAGATATTATAATATCTATGTTTAGTTATAGTTCATTACCTAGTTCATTTTGGGGGTATGCATTACAAACAAAAATGTATATCTTTAATGTAGTTTCATCTAAGTTTGTTCCAAATACCCCCTTAGAGTTATGGAGTGATCGTAAAGCTAGTTTTCGATATTTCCGTATATGAGGGTGTCCAGCATATGTGCTGAAGAATAAGACTACTAAGTTGGAGCCACGTTCACATGCGTTTTTATTTGTAGGCTATCCTAAGGAGACTAGGGGTGGATTCTTTTATAGTCCTGGAGATAAGAAAGTGTTTGTATCGACAAACGATATGTTTCTAGAGGAGGATTATATGAGAGAGTTAAAACCTTGAAGTAATGTATTACTTGTGGAGTTACTTACTGGTTCGACCGGAAAACCATCATCAACAACAATTGACATAAACATAGCACATTCGATATCTAAGGGTCAGATGCAAGTTTGTCAGAATGATATGCTATCTAGACGCAGTATGAGGGTTATACGACAACCTGATCGCTATCTAGGAGTGGGAGAGGCATAAATTCTCGCTTCCAGTGATGGTGTAAATGATCCATTGACCTATCGTAATGTAATGGATGATTATGATAAAATGGAATGACTCAAAGCCATGAACCTTGAGATGGAGTCAATGTACTCCAACTCAGTCTGGGAACTTGTAAACCAACTTGATGGGGGTAAAACCCATAGGTTGCAAGTGGATCTACAATAGAAAGAGGGGAGCAGATAGGAAGGTACAGATCTTCAGGGCTAGGCTAGTGGCCAAAGGGTTATTCCTAGAAAAAAGTAGTTGACTATGAGAAGACTTTCTCGTCAGTAGCCATGCTCAAATCCATCCACATATTTCTGTCCATTGTCACATTTTATGACTATGAGATTTGACAGATGGACGTCAAAACTGTATTTTTGATGACAATCTTGATGAATGTATCTATATGGTACAATCGGGGGGGGGGGGTTTATAGTCCAAGATCAAAAGAAAAAGGTTTGCAAGCTGCAAATATCTATTTATGGACTCAAATAAGCATCTCGATCTTAGAACATAAGATTTGATACCACGATCAAGTCTTATAATTTTGAGCAGAATGTCGATGAGCCTTGTGTATACAAGCGCATCATTGACAGAAATTTGGTTTTTCTCATTTTGTACATCGATGATATTTTACTCATTGGGAATGGTGTAAAAATATTATCAGATGTGAAAAACTGGAAAGCTAACTAATTCCAAATGAAAGATTTATGAGATGCTAATTATGTACTTGGGATCCAAATTCTTCGGAATTCTAAGAGACGACTGTTAGCTATGTCTCAAGCATCTTATATCGACAAGATATTTGTGCGATTTGGGATATAGAATTCCAAGAAAATAATTTTCCTTACTGACATGTAATTCATTTGTCTAAGGAAAAGTCTCATAAGACACCTCAAGGAGTTGAGGAAATGAAACATATCTCATATGCCTCAGTAGTTGGTAGTCTCAGTAGTTGCACGAGACCAGATATCTGCTTTGTAGTGGGAGTAGTCAGTAGTTTTTAGTCTAACCAAGGATTGGATCATTGTGTGGTTGTAAAAAATATTCTTAAGTATCTTAATAGAACAAGAAATTATATGCTTGTATATTATGGTGATGATATGATCCTCAAAGGATATACATACTCTGATTTTCAGACAGATGTCGATTCTAGGAAATCAATATCTGGATCAGTGTTTAACCTAGGTGGTGGGGCCATTGTGTAGAAGAGCATAAAATAATCTTATATTGTTGACTTCACCATGGAGGTTGAGTATGTAGTAGCTTGCGAAATAGCTAAGGAAGTAGTCTGGCTCCGAAAGTTCTTGTGAGATCTGGAAGTTGTTACAGATATAGATAAACCACTCATACTTTATTGCGATAATATTGGTGCAATGGAGAATTCCAAAGACCAAGAATCCACATGAGGGGAAAATATATTGAGAGAAAATATCATCTCATTAGGGAGATAGTACAGAGAGGAGACGTTTCTGTCACGAAGATTGCATCCGCAAAGAACCTGGCTGATCCGTCTATAAAGACCTTGTCAGCTAAAGTGTTTGAAGGTCACCTAAATAGTATATGATTACGTGACATGTATCATTTGCTCTAGTGAAAGTGAGAGATTATTGTGATATATGTCATAGAGCTTCATGCAATATAAACAGAATTATATGTTATGAATAAAAGGATGCATTATTCATTTATCAAAGTGTTTATTTTATGTCACATATTATAAATTATCTTGTTTACCCTTGATTACTCTTGTGCCTTTAGACTTAGTATATGAGTGTTTTACACAAGATGATTTAAGTCAGAAGTTAGTAATCTAAAATAGTCCAGAGAGCAAACAAAACGTGTACTTTATTTATGTCTTATCTGTAGCTACGGTTGATTCTATAATTGTATGATGACTTTGATCCATGATCGTCCATGTGGTGACATGAGAAAGAAGACATCTTATATGATGTGATCATATAGGACTGGACCCAGATAGAAATGAGTTTATTATAATATCCATTAAATAAATAAATTCATTTCAATCTACGAGATTGTCATATATAGATTGATCTGAATCCTGAGTGTACTGCGAACTCTTGCATGACAGGTTATGTCATTTGATTTACAAATGTTAGATTGGTGTAGAAATACCGACCAATAGCTACGTACTTTGGGGACATGATTTGATGTGTAGCTGAAGATATTTTACATAAATATGAAGTTCACTCATTCTTGCGATAAGTAGAGGAGTATCTTCCTTAAAGGTTGATTAGGTACTTGAATGTTTAGAAGGGCATAACAAATATTATGACCTGACTCTAATTATGAGATACTTATGAAAGGTCAATCCATGTGTAATGACTATATCGATGGATACCGACGTAGTTCAGCTTATTTTATCTATCTACGGCAACGCGAGTGTAACTTCAGGTTTTTAGCGAAATAACCTGAAGTTAATAATCCAGAATATTTAATTGAAAAGTTTAATTAATATTGTGGGATTATTGGAGCTCGGAACTGTGTGTCTATTTGGTCCATGTTGTAGCTCGATATACTGTAACAGAATAAATATAATTGGATAGTCCAATTATATACTCACACATATATATTTTTATTAATATGATTAATGATATTTTTTGTCACACTTGAAACTATATATTAATTTTAATATATGATTTTTATAACAAATGATTATATGATAATTATTCATTACAAATTATTTTATTAAATTATATGGTATAATTTAATAAAAGATTTGGTTTAATGATTATTCCAAAAAACGTGTTTTGTAAATCTTTTAGTTGGAATGGAAGTTACACCTTTTAATTTGTAATATTTTTATGACATTGAATAAATAATTTGATGTTACGAATTTTTTTTTGTATTCGTAGGGCTGGCTGAATTCTTATAATTCATGGGTTGGGGTTTATTTTATTTTATGGCAAAATTTAAACCCTAAGTATAAAAGGAAAATTAGTTTTCCTTTTCACCATAATTCACTTTATGAAACCCTAACCACCATAGTTCATCATTTTCTCTCAAGAGTTGAAAGAAAAGAATCAGAACAAAAATAAAATAAAAATTCTTGTGTGACAATTTTTTTTTCTATAAAGTGTTTAAAGATTGATTTGTGAGTCTAGCCCAAACTAACTTCTGTTGGTTGCGAGTCATATTACGGAAGACCATTCGAAGTCGAAACAAAAACCATCTTCTTTTTTCCTTTTGCATTCACACGGCAGTGGGTAGAAAATCTTCTCACCGCTGCATATTGATATATATTTGGGGCTCGATTTGTTTCATGTTTAATTGATGAGCGGAAAATATATCAATATTTATCGCCCCTTTTACTTAATATTTTGTATAGTTTCTTGAGTTTTATGAACATTTTGATATGTTTTAGTTTATTTTGTAGATAAAATAAAATCGGAACTCAATGGAATCAATCAGGACAAAATGTGGAATAAATAAGGGCAAAAACTGGACTTTACATTTGGATTTTGGAGGTTGGAAACTTGAAATGGCGTTCTAACGAAGTACAATTTCAGAAATTTCATCTTTGAGTAATTTTTGTATTTTGGCCATAACTTTCTACTCCGATATAGGATTGAGGTGATTCAAGTTCCAGATTAAAGAAGACTCAAAGATCTACAACTTTGACGTTCATAATAATTTCTATTTCTAAAGTTTTCATGACCGCAATTGATAAAATATCCGTAAGTATGTTATGTGTAATTATTAAAGTCATTTTCAAAACAAAAAAAAAAAATAAAATAAAAATGGAAATTGTCAAACTTCCACAAAAAAATGCTTGCATGTTTGGTGGAGGATTTAGTGCCATATATGGAGCTATGTTTGGTGGAGAAATTGGCGGAAGCCTTTAGATTTGCCTATAAATATTAAGCTAAACTTTGTAAATTTTTCATGCTTTATTTGTAGGAATTTCTCCATGAAAACCTAAAGGAAGGTGTCTTGTATATTAATTTAAGATTTCTTGTATTTTTTTTATTTAATTAATAAAAATTTGTGTGTTTTCATTTACAGCTTTAGCAGGTAATCTAATTCTGCTGGGATGACAAGGTAATACTTTTAATATAATAAATTAAATTAATCTCCCTTATTTTAATTAAAATTTGGATTAATTAGTTACCGCCTATATTGGCGGTTTAGATGACAACCTTATTTACCGCTTATATAGTTGGTCTTACATTCCAGACGTAGTTTCCGCCTATATGGTCGGTTTAGGTAATAACCTTGTTATCGCCTATATGGTCAGTTAGACTTAATTGGGACAAATGGAATTTCCGCCTTTATGGTCCGGTTAAATATAATTAATTAATCGGTAAACATTGACAATAAGGGAGATTTCTAATTTTGTAATATTAAAAGTGGATCCTTTAACCCCCATCATTTTCTTTCATTATTGTAATTTTACTTTTATTTATTTTTAAGTTATTTTTTATAATGTCTTGTTTAATTAAGTTTTTAGTAATCCTAGGTATGTGTCATAGCTAAATACATAATCTAAGGGTGTGATTAATTCCAATATCACCGGTTTATAAGTTGGTTATTTTATGCCTTGGGTAATATATTGGTTTATTTATTGAGTCTTAGTCTTAATAATTCTTGTTAACTGACCATTAATAAGATTGATTTGGTAAACTTAAAATGAACTTGGAAAATGGATTTTAGGTTTAGCCTTAGACTTAATAGCTCACGATCTTATAGATAACCCTTAATAGATTTCCTTACAGGATATGAATATACCTGTCGGGCGGGGGTAGCCATAATTGGAACTTAATCTTAATGAATTTAGATAACTTGGTTAATATAAGAATATGATTAATTGGGTTACACTAGGTATTTGCATCTGACCATCGGAAGAGGCTTTTGCATAATTTCGTGTTCCAGGTTAATTGAATTGTTGGAAGTTGCACCACCAATTCCTATTCGAGACATAACTATTTCGGTGGTTGACGACTTCATTTCATGTATTGTACTTCCTCCCTTACCAGTAAATGCGTGTGACATCAAAACATGCATTTAGATGATACACCGGTCAGTTCAGTTTGGGGGGAATGCAACTGAAGATCCTAATGCCCACATCAACAACTTCCTGGAAGTTTTCGGCACATTCAATTACAACCGAGCGGCAGAAGAAGCAATGAGACTGTGTGTTTTCCCATATTCCTTGAAAGACAGAGCTAAGGATTGGCTACATTCACTACCAGCAGGTTCCATCACAACCTGTAACATTTTAGACACCAAATTCCTTGCAAAGTACTTTCCACCCGCCAGAATTGCAAAGCTGAGGAATGACATTACATCATTTGTACAACATGACTCAAAATCTCTCTGTGAAGCTTGGGAAAGATACAAGGAATTGCTCCTGAAATGTCCTCACCATGAGATTGCAAAGTGGCTACAAGTCCAAACCTTCTATAATGGACTTTATGGACTGATGATAACTAAAATTGATGCTGCTGCTAGAGGAGCTTTAATGGAAAAAAGAGAAGATCAAGCTTGAGACTTAATTGAAGAAATAATTCTTTGGATCCAACATAAAGAAGCATGATTCAACGAATAATAGGAATCTACGAAGTCGAAGTTAACACATCATTGAATGCCAAGCTGGAGCTGACGAGTGGTAATTATATCACTATTTTCCACTCATTTAACTTAAAATTTTGTATAGTTTCATGCGTTTTGTGAATATTTTGATGTGTTTTGTGTTATTTTGTAGATAAATAAAGTTTCAGGACCCTCTGGAGGTGATTTGGGGCCAAAATAGTGAAAAACAGACAAAAGGGTATTTTCATAATTTTGTGTGTTGCGATGCCTAACATGCGCCGATCCATGCTAACGTGCGCCGGGTCTACATGTCAAAATCTGAGAAGTTTGACTTTGCTAACGTGCGTCGTGTCACGTGTCACCATCACAGCCGATTTGCTAACGTGCGTCATGCCACGTGTCATCATCCTACGGTGCCGAAAATCGCCATCGCCACGTGTCGCCACATGTCAGACATGTCATCGTCCACATCACCAGTTGACCGAGTCAATGTGCCATGTCACCGCCACACCATCATCAGCCGATCACAACGTGCCACGTGTCATCATTCTATGGTGCCGACAATCATTATCGCCATGTCAACGCCACATCAGCATAATATTGAGTTGCCAACAGCGTTGCCACGTGTCATATTATCACCTTATCCGCAATTGCCACATGGCAGAAAAGATTATGAAGCCGACGAACCAGAAGTTGACACGTCGAGCGTCGCGAAGTGCAAAGACTTGCGCATCACGACGCTCGAGTCCTACCGGGGTCTATAAATAGAGCTTGAGGTTTCAGTTTTAGATGTACATTCCTCTCTGAATTCTCTGATGTAAATAGAGAGTTTTCTATCTAGTTTCTTTTAATTTCAGTTTTGTAATTAAATTTTAATTACGTTCTGTAATAATAGTAATTTACTTTCTTTACTTTTACAATTTTTACTATTCAACCATGATGAGGTAACTTCCCCCTGCTATGGTGAAAGGTAATTCTTTTACTATTGCTATTTAGATTAATCTCCCTTAAATATAATATATTCACTATTTAAAATTTGACTTAATGAGGATTCCGCTATATTGGTCGGTTGGTAATTCATTTTAAACTGGTTTAAACCTGACTAAGCAAGGATACTGCTAGATTGGTCGGTTGGTAATTAAATTTTCTTACCGCATATATGGCAGGTTTATTTTGGTTCTGCCTTTATGGATGGTTGGACTTAATTTGACTTAATTAGGTTACCGCCTATATGACTGGTTGGTAAAATAATCACAAGTTAATATATAATATTAAGGGAGATATCTAAATTGTAAATAGTAAAAGTTGATCTTTTTACTTTAGCATTTTATTTTATTGTAATTTATTTTTCAGCTTTTACTTTACCGCAATTACTTTTCAACATTTTTACTTTATGTCTTTTATTTTACTAGCCCTAGTTATGTATCGTAACTAAGTTAGTTATCTGGGGTTGTAATGAATTCTAATATCACCAGTTTATAAAGGGTTATTAATGCGTCTTGTTAATTGGCCACTAATAAGATTGATCTGGTAAATCTAAAATAAACTTGACAAAAGAATTTTAGGTTTCAGCCTTAAACTTAATAGCCCACGATCTTCCTTGAAGATAGATAACCCTTTAATAGATTTCCTTACAGGATAGACATATACCTGTCGGGTGGGGGTAGCCATAATTGGAACTTAATCTTAATGAATCCAGGTAATTTGGTTGACATAGACATATGGTTCAATTGGGTTATACTGGGTATTTGCGTCTGACCATTGACAGAGGCTTTCACATAATTTAGTGTTCCAGGTTAGTAAACAGATTTATTACACCAACATGAAATACCCACTTCATCTTTTAAAAGATATTAGAATGATTCACAACCCTAGATAGTTTCCTAATATTGAATTTTCTTAAACCTACTTTCGTGCAATTTTATTTACTTGTTTTTAAATTCAAAATCATCACCAATTCAAATCAATCAATCAACCTGTTAGATACTAGTAATCATTTGACCTAATAAAATTAATAGATTAGGTATTAAGTCCTCGTGGGATCGATACTTTTTATACTACTTGAACGATACGTGCGCTTGCGTTATACGCGTGTGATTACACACCGGTCAAGTTGTTGGCGCCGTTACCGGGGACTTATTTATCTTTTACTATTATTTTAGGTGTTAGATACATTTACTTGTATCTAATTTCATTTTACTTATTATTTCTGTTTTCTTGTGTTTCAGGTTCCCAAACACTACATGAGACGAACCAGAAGCTTTGAACTTCGACCGCTCGACCCAGAAATTGAAAGAACCATCAGACAGTTGAGAAGGGAAAGGCGTGAAGGCCAATAAGCTTTAGTCAACATGGAACCTGAACCTTTGGAGGTTGCACCACCAATACCCATTCGAGACAGAACCATTCCGGTGGTCGACGACTTTATTTCCTATATTGTACTTCCTCATTTACCAGCAAATGCGTGTGACATCAAAACATGCATTCAGATGATTCAGCAGTCAGTACAGTTTGGGGGAAAAATAACTGAAGATCCTAATACCCACATCAGCAACTTCCTGGAAGTTTGCGGCACTTTCAATTACAACAGAGAAGCTGAATAAGCAATGAGACTGCGTGTTTTTCCATACTCCTTGAAGGACAGAGCTAAAGCTTGGCTACATTCACTACCAGCAGGTTCCATCATAACTTGGAACACTTTAGCCACCAGATTTCTTGCAAAATACTTTCCACCAGCCAGAACTGGAAAGTTGAGGAATGAAATCACATCCTTTGTACAAAAAGACTCGGAAACTCTCTACAAAGCTTGGGAAAGGTACAAAGATTTGCTCCGGAAATGTCCTCACCATGAGATTCCAAAATGGCTTCAAGTCCAAACTTTCTACAATGGACTTTCTAGACTGATGAGAACCACAATCGATGCTGCTGCTGGAGGAGCTTTAATAGCAAAAAGAGAAGATCAAGCCTGAGAGCTAATCGAAGAAATGGCCAACAACAATTCATTATGGCCAACAAAAAGGAGCAAGATCTAAAGAATTGCAGAAATTTATGAAAGTGGAGCCAATACAGCAGTCAACACCAAGCTGGATCAGATATGTAAATTTATGGAGACTCTTACCACTGGATCCACAAGTTCACCATATGAAGGAGCACCAGAAACAAACCAACTTGAAGAGACAGTGAATTATGTCAATTATTTCAACAGACAGAGGAACAATCCATATTCCAACACCTACAACCCAGGGTGGAGGAATCATCCCAATTTTTCATGGAGCAATAATTCAGGGTAAAAGAACAATCCACCACCTGGATTTCAACAGTAGAACTATCCACCACCTGGATTCCAGCAATAGACCAAAGACCATGAGCAGGCAAATAAACCAAGAATAACAGAAGTGCTGGCTCAGTTAAAAAAGTACGATGATATATTTAAAAGCCAATCTGCTTCCATCAAAGCACTAGAAAATCAAATCGGACAACTAGCCAAAGCTCAGAGTTGCAGACCGCCAGGTAATCTTCCCAGCAACACAGAACCAAATCCAAGGAACCAAGGGAATGAGCAATGTCAAGCCATCACCTTGAAAAGAGGTACTGAAATCAACAAAGATGTTGGAATCAAGGCAACAATTGAGGAAGTTCCAAAAGATACAATTCCACAGATGAAGGAAAAATAAGCAAAAGAAAAAGAAAAGATCAGATCACTCCACCTCCACCTTTTCCACAGCGACTTCAAAAAAACAAGTTGGACAAGCAATTTGCTCGATTCCTGGAGGTGTTCAAAAAGCTGCATATCAACATTCCATTCGCAGAAGCCGTAGAAGAAATGCCCAGCTACGTCAAATTCATGAAATACATTCTTTCATGAAAATGGAGATTGGGAGATTACGAGACAGTAACATTGACGGAAGAATGCAGTGCCATCATTCAGAGGAAAATTCCCCCAAAGTTGAAAGATCCTGGAAGTTTCATTGTCCCATGCACCATTGGAGAACATTACATCGGTAAGGCTTTATGTGACTTAGGTGCAAGTGTTAATTTAATGCCTTTTTCTATTTACAGGAAACTGCAAATTAGAGAAGCAACTCCTACTTCAGTCTCACTACAACTTGCTGATTGAACGCTCGTATTTTCGAGAGGAGTCGTTGAAGATGTGCTGGTCAAATTCAACGAACTCATTCTCCCAGCAGATTTCATTATCCTTGACCTGGAGGAAGACAAAGATGTACATATCATCCTTGGAAGACCATTCTTGGTGACAGGATGAACTGTGATTGATGTACAAAAAGGAGAATTGACCAAGAAGTTACCTTCAATGTTTTCAAATCCATGAAATTCCCGAGTGATGAAAAGGAAGAATAATGTTTCAGAATTGATGTTGTTGATATTATCGTTCAGGATACTGATACAAATCCCACGGATAAACTTGAAGCTTGCATCACCAACATGACTGACAGCGAGCTAGATGCTGAAATCCTGGAATGTATCAACTACCTTGACAAACCATTTTGATTCAAATCGACACCATTAGTGGAAAGCCTGGAACTGTCAAAGAAAGATCGAATCAAGCCTTCAATTGAAGAACCACCGCAGTTGGAGCTAAAGTTACTTCCGAGTCATCTCAGGTATGTATTTCTTGGAAACTCTTCTGAATTACCTGTTATTATTTCTTATTCACTAACATTGGAGCAGGAAGAAAAGTTACTGAGAGTATTACGAGAACACAAGAGATCCATTGGCTGGACTATAGCAGACATTCGAGGTATTAGTCCATCATTTTTTATGCACAAGATTCTGATGAATGATGAGTACAAACCCACAGTGGAGCATAAACGGAGACTCAATCCAATCATGAAGGAGGTCGTGAAGAAAGAAATCATCAAATGGTTGGATGCTGGCATCATTTACCCCATCTCAGACAACACTTGGGTGAGTCCTATGCAGTGTGTGCCAAAGAAAGGAGGAATCACTGTAGTCACAAATGAAAAGAACGAGCTAATTCCAACAAGAATAGTGACTGGATGAAGAGTATGTATGGACTACCGAAAGCTGAACAAAGCCACGAGGAATGACCATTTTATGCTGTATTTCATTGATCAAATGCTTGACAGACTGGCATGACATGAATTCTATTGCTTTCTGGATGGATATTCAGGGTACAATTAGATTGCTATCGCCCCAGAAGATCAGGAGAAAACCACATTTACATGTCCCTATGGTACTTTTGCTTTCCGCAGGATGCCATTTGGATTATGTAATGCCCTAGCCACATTTCAGCGTTGCATGATGGCCATCTTCTCAGATATGCTGGAGTAGAGTATGGAGGTATTCATGGATGATTTCTCTGTGTTTGGAGACTCTTTTGACCACTGCTTGCAAAATCTGGAACAAGTATTAAAAAGATGCGAAGATACAAACCTGGTACTCAACTGAGAGAAATGCCACTTCATGGTGCATGAAGGCATTTTTCTTGGACATCGGATCTCACAAAAGGGAATCGAGGTAGATAAAGCAAAGATTGAAACAATTGAAAAACTACCTCCGCCGACATCAGTCAAATGGATTCAGAACTTTCTCGGACATGCAGATTTTTACAGGAGATTTATCAAAGACTTTTCCAAGATTGCTAAACCTCTGTGCAATCTTCTGGAGAAGGATGTGCCTTTTAACTTTACCAAATAATGACAGGAAGCTTTTGAGATCTTAAAATAGAAGCTGATTTCTGGCCCCATCATTGTAGCACCAGACTTGACCCTTCCATTTGAAGTGATGTGTGATGCTAGTGATTTTATTGTAGGTGTAGTTTTGGGACAACACAAAGCAAAGATTTTCCACACCATTTACTACTCCAGCAGAACTCTGAACGAAGCTCAACTCAACTACACAACCACTGAAAATGAGTTGCTCGTAGTTGTGTACGCTTTTGACAAATTCCGCTCCTATCGGTTGGGTCCCAAAGTGGTGGTCTACATAGACCATTCAGCAATCAAATACTTGATCACGAAGAAAGACGCCAAACTCAGATTAATCTGTTGGATACTTATTCTGCAAGAATTTGACGTGGAGATCATAAAAACATGAAAGAGACAGAAAACCAGGTGGCACATCATTTGTCGAGGCTCGAGAATAGAGAAACAGCTGGCAAAGAACTAACAATTAAAGAAAATTTTCCAGATGAACAGCTGTTTACCATGAAACAGCAGGATGTCCCTTGGTATGCTGACTATGTCAACTACATAGTTTCGGGAAAATGGCCGTTGGAATTGACAACTCAGCAACGAAAGAATTTCTTCAAAGAAGTCAAGCACTATGTCTGGGATGAGCCGTACCTGTTCAAACGTTGTACTGATCAATTACTGAGGCGTTGTGTTCCACATGAGGAAGTCAACAGTGTTTTTGCAACACTGTTATTCATCACCATACAACAGAAACTTTAGCGGAAACAAAACTGCAGCCAAAGTCCTACTCTTTTTAAAGATGCTTACTTGTTTGCTCTTCAATGTGACATGTGCCAGAGGACATGGAATATTTCCAGGAGAAATGAAGGACCATTGCAAAACATTCTGGAAGTGGAGATATTCGATGTGTGGGGTATAGATTTTATGGGACCATTTGTTCCATCATTAGGAAACTTGTACATCCTGGTTGCTGTAGACTACGTCTCCAAATGAGTCAAAGCAATTGCACTGCCATCCAATGATTCAAAAGTGGTGATCAAATTCCTGAAAAAGAACATTTTCACTCGGTTTGGAACACCTCGGGCAATTATCAGTGATGATGGCTCACATTTCTGCAACAGATACTTTGATGCACTCCTATCAAAATATGGAGTTACTCACAAGGTTGCCACTACTTATCATCCACAGTCAAATGGACAGGTTGAAGTTTCAAACAGGAAAATCAAAAGAATCTTAGAAAGAACTGTTGGATCAACAAGGAGGGACTGGTCAATAAAACTGGATGACGCATTATGGGCCTATCGGACAACTTACAAGACACCCATTGGTATGTCCCCATATCGATTGGTGTTTGGGAAAGCATGTCATCTATCAGTTAAGCTTGAACATAAGGCGTACTGGGCACTGAAGACGTTGAATTTTGATCCACAAGCTGCAGGAGAGAAAAGACTCCACCAACTCAACGAATTGGAGGAATTTCGCTTACAGGCTTATGAGAATGCCAAATTGTACAAAGAAAATACCAAGAAATGGCATGATCGAAAAATAGTGCACAGACAGTTGGAGCCAAGAGAGCAAGTGTTGTTGTACAATTCACGGTTGAAACTTTTCCCTGAAAAGTTGAAATCAAGATGGTCAGGTCCTTTTTGTGATCACTCAGGTTTTACTATATGGAGCTGTTGAGTTATTGGATCCCAACACCAATGAAACATTCAAGGTTAACAGTCAGCGTGTCAAGCACTACTGGGAGAATCATTTGAGCGACAAAAAGAAAGTGTCACACTTTCAGATCCAGCCTAACGTTCGAGAATTCACGTCTAGCTGACGACGTTAAACTTAGCACTCGCAGGGAGGCAACCCATGCAATTTATGTATATATTGTGATCTGGTGTGTTTTATTTTTGTGTGTTTAATTTTTGCAGGTAAAGTCATTTCACGATGGAAGAAGCTCTCGCAAATCTTCACAAGTAATTTCCTTCTCTCCCTCAAAAATCTCCGATGAAAGTTTACAAAGCTTGCTTGAAACAGATGAGATTACTAACGATCCATGGTGTTCCTAATGACATTCGTTGGGTAATTGAAGCACGGGTCCGATTGGCATGTGAGTCTTCTGACTCTTTTATTTCACATCTACCTGGTTTTGGAAGAAGCACCTATGCAAAGAAACGTAGAGCTAAGCAAATGGGTGTTTGTTACAAATATGCACGCTGGAATTGCAATACTCGTTGTCGTTCTTTGGGAATGATGTCTGATAATCGCGAAGACAAAATTAAATTCATTAGGGATGGCTTGAGTAAGGAGTCTGTAGATGATATATCTTCAACTCTTGAGACGCATCCCAGTGGATATGTTCATATAGCCATTCACAAATTACATACACAATTTCAAAAGGAAAGACAACAGTTAAGTCTCGAGAATCTGACTAAAAAAGACCCTGTTTGCCAATTTATAAAAAAATTTGATGGGAAGCTTGTCCCTTACGTATAGACGTCAATCAAGCCGCTACATTTCTTGTACATATTATATCTCTTTGTCTTTTCTTAATAATTGTGATTTATTTTGTTGTTTTCTTTTATTTTCTTCGACATGATCCATACTTTTATGACTACCACGATTTATTTTACTGTTAACTAATAATTGTCATTTGGCAGGTACTAGTGCTATTATTTTACTCACCCTTTTAAGGTGTTATAAATTCAACTCATCATTGCATTTTTGAAGACATCCAGAGTAAAACATGGAAGCCACTTCAAGAAGAAGAGTTGAAAACATCTGTGTATTTTGCGGTACTAGTGTTGGTGTTAAGCCACAATAGGTAGAAGCAGCACAAGAATTGGGTTGAGTCTTAACTGCAAGGAATATGCACTTAGTATATGGCTGAGGCAATCTTGGACTAATGGGGATCGTTTCAAAGACGGTATAGGAAGGAGGCAGTCACGTTTTGGGAATCATCCTAAAACCCTTAGCAGAGGCAAATCTTATTGGTAGAAATGATTAATCGTGCTGATACTTTTATTGCTTTGTCAGTTGGCTTGGGTACATTGGAGGAAATTTTTACAGTGTTATCTTGGGCGAACCTGAACATACACCAGAAACCGCTTAGACTGTACAACGTTGAAGGATTTTATGATTTTCTTTGTGTGTTTCTTGATGATGCCCGGAGAAATGGGTTCATGTCAAAACCTTTAAAAGAACTCCTCTTCACTGCCAGAACTGCTCTGGATCTAATTGATCAAATCTTAGCCTATGAACCACAAATTGACCCTATCATTTCAAAGATAAATTGGTCCGAGGACGATCGTGGTAAGAGGCGTCGGATTAATCTGGATCTTAACCTTTAACTTTTCGTGTAGCATTTCAATTAACCAGGTACTATCTTCTAAAATCTTCTTCTACTGTTTGAGATATTGGGGACAATGTCTCATTTAGGTTTGGGGGAGGGAATTAGTTAATCAATATCTTGTTTTTAGTTGTGTGTTATTTTTATTTTTAGTCCAAAATTTTTCAAAAAAAAATACAAAAAAAATTGAAAAATTTTCAAAAATTACAAAAACATTTTGCATTTTTGTGTTTTTATTTTGACTAAAAAGGTGAAATTGGTGAGAGATAACTGTGTAAGGAGTTCCCATTCCTGAGACGTATCTCAAACCTATTTCGGAACAAGTTAATTTTTGTTTATTTCTTTTTGAATTATTTAATTTGTAAATTCTCCATAAAATTGACTAAAATGGATCTTCATATGCTCAGTTGGCAGATATTATCAACATGCATGGTAACATACAGACATAAGCTATAATTGAAAATTTATAATATTTAGTACTCTAGTTTGGAGGAAGCATTTCAAAAAGTGATGGAGTAAAAAAAAACGTCTGAGATCTGAGTTATTAAGTCCGTATGGGTGTTTTAACACTTAGTGCCCTAAAACCAACTGGTTTGGGAGTCACTGGCCCAAATCTCGCTACATGGATCAAAGATGCTGCAAAAATATATATATATCTAAAGTCTTAGTAATTAAGTCTGTAAGGGTGTCTTAACACCTGGTGCCCTAAAGCCAACTGGTTTGGGAGCCACCGACCCAACACTCGCTACATAGATGGAAGATATTGTATATAAAAAAATTAAAATTAAAAAATCAAAGAAAAAATAAGAAAAATGAGAAAAATTATTCCACTGCTACAAAAATGTGTGAATTTTGATAAAACTTTAGGACAAAAATATTATTCTCTTATCAACTGAACTTGTGACTGTTGTGGGAAAAAATGAGTTGTTAAATATTTTGTTGGCTCTGTATATGGATAATGATAAATATAATCGGAGAATTTACTTATTCAGTAATTTAGAAAGAAAGAAAACAACTAGTAACTTGGAGTAGAAGTTTCACCCGATTAGCCACTAACTTCTTTATTCGTTTTTCTCTTGTCTTTTTGCTTTTGTGTGCATTAGTTTCACTACCTTTTTACTTTTGTAAAATGTTTGTGGGTATCATTGTTGTAAACCCTCACGAGACTACAACTCGTCCACTAGGGACACCTAGGGGTTTAAAGGCTTGTTGCATACGCTAAATGCAACCGTGATCCCTACAAAAATGGCTTAGTTAAATTTTATTTTAAAAATATTTATATTATTTTATTCTGTGTTCTGCTCTAGGACTAGCAAAATATTAGGTTTGAGGGTGTGATGAGTGGTAATTATATCACTATTTCCCACTCATTTAACTTAATATTTTGTATAGTTTCTTGATTTTTGTGAATATTTAGATGTGGTTTGTGTTATTTTGTAGATAAATAAAGTTTCAGAACCCTCTAGAGGTGATTTGAGGCCAAAATAGTGAAAAACGGACAAAAAGGCATTTTCGTAATTTTTCGCGTCACGACGCCTAACGTGCGCCGGGTCCATATGTCAGAATCTGAGAAGTTTGACTTTGCTAACGTGCGTCGTGCCACGTGTCACCTTCACAGCCGATTTGCTAACGTGTGTCGTGCCACGTGTCATCATCCTACGGTACCGACAATCACCATCGCCACGTGTCGCCACGTGTCACTCCACGTGTCAGCCACATCATCGTCCACATCACCAGTTGATCGAGTCAACGTGCCACATCACCGCCACATCATCATCAGACAATCACAGCGTGCCACGTGACATCATTCTATGGTGCCGACAATCACTATCGCCACGTGTCGCCACGTCAGCGCCACATCAGCATAATCATTGAGTTTCCAGCCGCATTGCCACGTGTCACTTTATCACCTTATCTGCAATTGCCACGTGGCGGATAAGAATATGAAGCCGACAAACCAGAAGTTGACATGTCGCGCGTCGCGACGCGCAAGGCTCGAGGTTTCAGTTTTAGATGTACCTTCCTCTATAAATTATCTGATGTAAATAGAGAATTTTCTATATAGTTTCTTTTAATTTCAGTTTTGTAATTAAATTTAATTACGTTCTGTAATAATAGTAATTTACTTTCTTTACTTTTACAGTTTTTACTATTCAACCATGAGGAGGTAACTTCCCCATGCTAGGGTGAAAGGTAATTCTTTTACTATTGCTATTTAGATTAATCTCCCTTAAATATAATATATTCACTATTTAAAATTTGACTTAATGAGGATACCGCTATATTGGTCGGTTGGTAATTCATTTTAAACTGGTTTAAACGTGACTAAGCAAGGATACCGGCAGATTGGTCGGTTGGTAATTAAATTTTCTTACCGGATATATGGCAGGTTTATTTTGGTTTCGCCTTTATGGCTGGTTAGACTTAATTTGACTTAATTAGGTTACCGCCTATATGGCTGGTTGGTAAAATAATTACAAGTGAATATATTATATTAATGGAGATATCTACATAGTAAATAGTAAAAGTTGATCATTTTACCTTAGCATTTTATTTTATTATAATTTATTTTTCAGCTTTTACTTTACCACAATTACTTTTCAGCATTTTTACTTTGTCTTTTATTTTACTAGCCCTAATTATGTGTCGTAACTAAGTTAGTTATCTGGGGTTGTAATGAATTCTAATATCACTGGTTTATAAGGGGTTATTTTATAGTTTGGGTAATTTAAAAGTTTACTTATAAAGTCTTAAGCTTAATGCGTCTTGTTAATTGGCCACTAATAAGATTGATCTGGTAAATCTAAAATAAACTTGACAAAGGAATTTTAGGTTTCAGCCTTAGACTTAATAGCCCACGATCTTCCTTGAGGATAGATAACCCTTTAATAGATTTCCTTACAGGATAGACATATACCTGTCGGGCGGGGGTAGCCATAATTGGAACTTAATCTTAATGAATCTAGGTAATTTGGTTGACATAGACATATGGTTCAATTGGGTTATACTGGGTATTTGCGTCTGACCATCGACAGAGGCTTTCGCATAATTTAGTGTTCCAGGTTAGTAAACCGATTTATTACACAAAATGAAATAACCACTTAATCTTTTAAAAGATATTAGAATGATTCACAACCCTAGATAATTTCCTAATATTGAATTTTCATAAACCCACTTTCGTGCAATTTTATTTACTTGTTTTTAAATTCAAAATCATCACCAATTCAAATCAATCAATCAACCTGTTAGATACTTGTAATCATTTGACCTCATAAAATTAATAGATTAGGTATTAAGTCGTCGTAGGATCGATACTTTTTATACTACTTGAACAATACGTGCGCTTGCGTTATACGCGTGTGATTACGCACCGGTCAGGAGCAGATGTGCAAATTCAGGGAAACACTTAGTACGCAATTTGTAAACATCATCGGTTCCATAAGTTCACTATATGGAGGAGCACTAGAGGCAAATCAACATGATGAGATGGTGAATTATGTCAACAATTTCAACAGACAGGGGAACAATCCATATTCCAACACCTACAACCCATGGTGGAGGAATCATCTCAATTTCACATGGAGCAACAATTCAGGGCAAAAGAACAATCCACCCCCCGAATTCCAATAGTAGAACAAAGGCTAGGAGTATGAAAAAGAACCAGAAATAAAATAAATGCTTGCAGAGATGTTCAAAAAGTAATAAGCCAAGTACGATGTTATGTTTCAAGCCCAAAAGCATTCAATCAAAGGCAATCAGCATTTATAAAGGCACTGGAAAATCAAATAGGATAATTGGCTAATGCTCAGAGTTACAGACCGCAAGGTACCATTCCTAGCAACACAGAACCAAATCCTAGAAACTGAGGGAATGAGCAATGTCAAGCCATTACTTTGAAAAACGGTACTGAAATCAACAAAGATGTTGGAATCAAGGCATCCACTAAGGAAGTTCCAAAAGAAAACAGCGAATCAGAACCACAGATGGAGGAAAAAGAGACAAAAGAAAATGATCGAGAAAGATTCACTCCATCTTCACATTTTCCACAGCATCTCCAGAAAAATAAACTAAACAAGCAGTTTGCTCGATTCATGGAGATCTTCAAAAGGCTACATATCAACATTCTATTTGCGGAAGCATTGGAACAAATGCCCAGCTATGTAAAATTCATAAAAGACATTCTTTCACAAAAACAGAGATTGAGAGATTATGAGACAATAGCATTGACAGAAGAATGCAGCGCCATCATTCAGAGGAAGCTACCCCCAAAGTTGAAAGATCCTGGCAGTTTCACCATCCCTTGCACCATAAGAGGACATTACTTCGGTAAGGCTTTGTGTGACTTAGGTGCCAGCAATAACTTGATGCCTTTGTCTATTTACAGGAAACTGCAGATTGGAGAAACAATACCCACCTCAATTACTCTGCAGCTTGCTGATATATCGCTCATATTTCTGAGAGGTGTAGTGGAAGATGTATTGGTTAAAGCTGACAAATTTATTTTCCCTGCAGATTTTATTATCCTTAACATGGAAGAAGACAAAGATATACCTATCATCCTCGAGAGACCATTCTTGGCAACAGGTCGAACTGTTATTGATGTACAAAAAAAAAGAACTAACCATGAAATTCCCGAATGATGGAAAAGAGGATGAATGTTTCAAAATTGATGTTGTAGATAGTATCATCCAGGATACTGATGCAATTCAACTTGCCACGGATAAACTTGAAGCTTGCATCTCCAACATGACTGACAACGAGCTAGATGATGAAATTCTGGAATGTATCAACTATCTTGACAGACCATTCCACTTCAAATCGACACCACAAATGGAAAGTTTGGAACTACAGAAAAATGAGCGAATAAAGCCTTCAATTGAAGAACCACCACAGCTGTAACTAAAGCTACTTCCGAGCCATCTCAGGTAGCATTCTTAGGAAATAATTTTGATTTACCTGTGATTATTTCTGTAGGAGTTGGTGCTCAGAGCGCCAATTCCCGGTTGTATTTTGTTAAATACTTTTGTACAACATTATTATTAGTATAATATATGCAGTTTCTATAATATAATCTATTCTTTTATATGGTAAGATGTAATGACCTTAGAATGATTAGTCATGGTACAGTTGCAAAAGCGTCGCAATGGACATTGAGTTGGTATCATGACGTTGTCATTCTCAGACAGTTCCTGGTCAAGGTTTACACTACTTGGTCAGTATAGATAACCCTTTGAGACCGGTACATGTCGTATACTGGAATATATGATTCCAATGGTTTTTCTCAATGAACCATAAGTCTTGGAGACTAGTATAGACGTGTAGGTGTTTATAGCGGTAAACACTGAACGACTCACCGAAGATTCTTAATGGATGGTACACCAGCGTCAATAAGAATCTTCTTGGGTTGATTAGCACTTGTGATTCTTAGACTTGAGATGCCATTGTGGGCACATGAGACATCTTCTAACACTTAGATGGCAGTCACGTCACCGATCTATTTAGATCAGACCTCCGCCTGTTCGTTGGGTGTAGACAGATCCTCAGGGTGTCCTATGCGTGTCAAGATAGGATCCGTCAGTTCTGTGTACCAGAGCATAGGTAGTCCATATGATTAGCAATCAGATAAAACCATGGGCCCGTGGTAAGTTTAGAAGCTAGTTCTAAACGTTCTTTTTGAGATTGCTAATAGAATAGTCGACGGGATAGTCCCGATAGAGATTTGACGTTTACATCTATATCTCTGGGATTTATCCGGATACCTGTGACGGAGGAATTATACATTTGCCATGACCTCGACCTGTATGGTTTAGCGAGATTATCCGTGATCGTCATAATCTACGGGTGGATAGATTATGGACATGAAATTTGATTTCGTGACGGATATACCTGAACTAGAGAGTCTCAATAATGAAACATACTCGTTGAGCACTAGAGCAACATAAATAAATAATATTGATTATTTATAAAGTCGTTTAATGGTTAAACGCAAGATACATGCTAAAGAGACTAGATAGTCATTTCCTTAATTATTGTGTATTTACATTTAATACTTGATTAATTTAATACACATTAATTAATAGTCAAAATGAGTTATTTGACTTTTATCCTAAATGAATATATGTTTTTAATATTTAATGTAATATTATACATATATTTAATATATTTGTATTTGATTAATTAATTAATTATTTAATTGTTAAATGATTAAATTAATTAAAATATAAATATTTTACTTTAGGATATATTTAGTAATGACTTTAGTTGCCATATTTGACTTAAATAAATATCTAATAAAGGTGTTAGAAAGATATTTATGCAAGTTGATTATAATTGATAATTGAAATTAAATTGAAATTACAATTTCTTGAATTTGCCATGAATTTCGGCCAAGGTGTATTGTTACACATATAAATTGTTTTTCATTTTTCATTTCACTTAACCTAATATACACTTTACCAAAAACAAAACTCCATTGAAGAAAGACAAAGAAAGAAAGTGAAGGAGAAAAGATAAACTTAAAAAAAAAAGCTTGCTTGGTTTGTAAGTTTCTAAACTTACTATTAGAAAGGAATTTGTTCCTTAGGATCTAGGCTAATCTATGAGTTTCTTGAGTTATTCTTTCTTATTTCTTGTGTGTTTTTGATGATGGAAATTTGTTTGGAAATGTTGAGCATGTATGATGAACAAAGAATGTAACTAGTGTAGTTATATGTATTCTTTTAAGGTTTATGAAACCATGTTGCTATTCTAGAGTTGTTGACCCACTCTTAAATGACCTAGATTTGATCTTGAGTTGTTTCATTGTGTTGAGACTTGAATTGGATGAAAGATTGATGATTGAAACATTTGATTAATTAATTAGCCTAATTTGTCCATTTTGTGGAAATTGAAAAATTAGGGTTTCTAACTAATTCCAAATTTGGGGGTTTTCATATATGTTGAGCATTTGGTGTGTATATGATGCATGCAAAGTTTCATGTTGATTGGATTTCATTTGGATGAGTTTTGAAGCATGAAATGACCAAATGGTCAACTTGGGCACCATTTGGTGCTCTCGGCATTTGTAAGGAAATTTGGGGATTTTTGTGGCTTTTGGTGTTTTGATGTTTTGAACATGCTAAGTTCATCTTAGAAATGATTTAGAATCATTCAAAATTGATTGGATCAATTCGGACTAAAATGGACAAAATACCATATAAGGGTAATTTGGTAATTTCACTTGAATTTGATTCATTTGAAATTTTATTTCATTATTTGATTATTGGGTAATTAAATAAATGTGTTTATTTATTTAATCAAGAAAAGTTTTGAAATCTGAAATCGAAATGAAAATCGGATTTTCACCGCTTCCGCTGCGTTACCGGATTCACCCCTAAAACTAACCCCTTCAAAATGGTATCAGAGCGAGTCTGATTCTAGGCCACTTAAAATGCTTAGCCTACATTGAATCAATGTTTAATCATGTTTTCTTGATTTATGCATGCTTATTAGGAACTAATTTGATTAGATTTAGGGTGTATGACACTTAGCGGAAAATCCCTAATAATAAGGTTTAAATGTAATTTGTATTTGATGCATGTTATATGGTCCGTCTTGTCAATACGGTTTATGAAACTCTTCTTTGTGACTACATCCGAGGACCGTGCCTCTGCTGTGAGGGTGTAGCCGATAAAGATTTATTTATACCGGATGTATATCTGATACTAGATAAATTCAAGTAAAAGCGGAATTCTGAACGTGCCCTAGCTGTCAGGATTACGTAAGTAACTTGATTTTATCATTGACGAGTATTACCTTGGTACGTCTCCTTGTGGGCCTGCCTTCGCAGCGACAACGAGAAACGGCCAGGACCGGATACTTAGGAGTCACTATTGAGTGATTGACAAATGAGTTGTCTACCTGATGAATATACGTAGGCGAGACCGTGTCTCTGCTGTGAGCTGAAATTATATTCACGGGATCCACTTTTCACTATTAATATTAATTTAATTTAATTATTAAATATTTGTATTCTGTTTTGGGATTACAGTATTGCATGATTTAGTGGGAGGGGCATATTAGATTAAAAATCCATGATCTAGTTTATGCTTTTGATATTATATGAAACTGCTTTATTTCTGCTAACCGTTTTTCGTGATCTATATGATAGATTTGGCGATGGCGGGTCAATCCCAAACCAGTTTGCGCGTATGTTAGATGCGAACAAACTGAAAGGCGCTGAGAACTTTGCAGACTGGGAATTGGATTTGAGGATTGTCCTCGATTCCGAAAAGTTGGGTTATGTTTCTTGAGGGTCCCTTTACCCTTGTAGTGGGTGAGGATGCTTCGGAGGAGGAACGCCAAGTTTTTGAAGCTTGGAAAAT
>SKCR01025654.1:0-51176 GCA_019454045.1 Zanthoxylum bungeanum
CCTCTGATGCGACCTTCTCGATCTTCACATCGCCACGATGTATTATCTCACAAATCAGATGGAAACGTCGAAGAACATACTTGGATTTTTGATGAGACCGCGGTTCCTTAGCCTACGCTATAGCCCCGTTATTGTCACAATACAATGGAACGGGCTCAGCTGCTAACGGAACTACTCCTAATCCAATTAGGAATTTATGGATCCAAACTGCCTTTTTTGCTGCTTCAGCTGCAGCAATATACTCTGCTTCTGTTGTTGAATCAGAAACAGTCTCTTGCTTGGAAGATTTCCAGCTTTCTGCTCCGTTGTTCAAACAAAATATGTACCCGGATTGCGACTTACAGTCGTCTTTATTGGTTTGGAAACTTGCATCGGTAAACCCAGTTACCTCAAGTTCTCCATCTCCATAGATTAAGAAAGCATCCTTAGTTCGTCTAAGATACTTAAGGATATTCTTAACCGCCATCCAGTGACCTTCACCTGGATCGGCCTGATAGCGACTACACATGCTCAAAGCATAGGAGACATCAGGTCGCGTACATATCATGGCATACATGATCGATCCGACTGTCGAGGCGAACGGGATCCGACTCATGTTGTCTCTCTCATCTTGAGTTTTATGACACATGTCTTTAGATAGAGTGACACCATGTGACACTGGCAACAGTCCCCTCTTAGACTATTCCATATTCAATCTCTTCAACACTTTGTCAATGTACGTGCTCTAGGAGAGTCCAAGCAGCTTTCTAGATCTATCCCGGTAGATCTTTATTCCCAGAATAAAGGCTGTATCTCCGAGATCCTTCATGGAGAATTTTAATGAAAGCCAAGCTTTCACCGATTGTAGCATGGGAATGTCATTGCCTATAAACAATACATCATCGACATAAAGGACAATGAATGTCGGTGCGCTCCCAATAACCTTCTTATATACACAAGGATCATCCTTGTTTTGAACGAAATCATATTCCTTTATGACCTCATCAAAATGTTGGTTCCAAGAACGCGATGCTTGCTTCAATCCATAAATGGATCGATTTAACTTGTAAACTTTGTCTACATATTTAGGTACGACAAAACCGTCAGGCTGTTGCATATAAACATCCTCCAAAAGGTTTCCGTTAAGGAAAGCGGTTTTGACGTCCATCTACCATATCTCGTAATCGAAATATGCAGCAATAGCAAGCATAATCAGAAATGGATTTAATCATGGCAACGGGTGAAAAAGTTTCATCGTAATCGACACCATGTCGTTGAAGATACCCATTCGCTACAAGCCTAGCTTTGTACGTTTGTACATTGCCATCCATGTCGGTCTTCTTCTTGAAGATCCATTTGCAACCAATATGCTTTACGCCTTCTAGTGCATCAACCAGTGTCCAAACTTGGTTGGTGTACATGGAATCCATTTCGGACTTCATGGCATCTTGCCGTAAATCGAAGTCGATACCTTGTATCGTTTCCTCATACGTAGCCGTTTTATCTTCCGCAATAAGATTAATATCCACATGAGGTGAGATTAGAAACCCATACCTCTCAGTTTGTTTTCTGACTCTCTCTTATCTACGCGGTTCTTGTGTATTTGAAGATTGTGGTACAGTCTCATCCCTGATGAACTGTTCATGTTCCGTTAAGGATTCTATGCCATGAATAGTATCACTCTGATTTTCATCGAGTTCTACTTTCCTCCCACTTACCACTGCATATAGGAATTCCTTCTCAAGGAAAACCGCATGTAGAACAACAAATACTTTGTTCTCTTGTGGGTGATAGAAGTATTATCCTTTGGTTTCCCTAGGATATCCTACAAATAGGTATTTATCCGATTTGGGTTCTAGTTTGGTACCTTCCAAACGTTTGACGTATGCCCAGCAACCCCAAATCTTCAGGAATGAGAAACCCAATTTCTTTCTTGTCCATATTTCATACGGAGTTTGTTGAACAGACTTTGACGGAACCTTATTCAAAATAAGTATTGCACTGTTCAATGCATATCCCCAGAAGGAAATAGGTAGCTCTGTACGACTCATCATCGACCTTACCATGTCTAACAAAGTTCAGTTTCTCCATTCGGACACACCGTTTAATTGTGGTGTTCCGGGAGGAGTCCACTATGAAAGAATACCATATTCTTTCAAGTAATCAAGAAACTCATTACTTAAGTATTCGCCACCACGGTCCGACCGTAATGTCTTAATACTTTTGTCGGTCTGTTTTTCTACTTCGTGTCGAAACTCTTTGAATTTCTCAAAGGTTTCTGACTTATGTCTCATAAGATACACATAACCATAACGCGATGTATCATCCATAAAGGTTATGAAGTATTCATATCCACCTCTAGCCTGGCTAGACATGGGCCCACATACGTCGCTATGAACGAGGGCTAACCGTTCGGTAGCACGTACACATTTACCGTTAAAAGGTGTTTTATGAATTTTGCCTAATAAATAAGATTCGCAGACGTCATATGAATTTTGATCAAATCCGTCCAAGTACCCACTCTTCAAAAGTGTGGATATGCGAGTCTTGTTAATGTGTCCCAGACGACAATGCCACATATAAGTTTCATCTTTGTTACTTAGTTTAAGCCTTTTGTTTGTTACATTATATGTTTGAGATAGATTTATATTCAAAATATAAAGACCATTATCTACATCAGCAATGCATATCTCCATATCATTTTTATACATAAAACACCCAGTGTTTCTAAAAACAAAAGTATAGCCACATTGGGCCAATAAAGATACAGATAAAATATTCCTAGTCAAACTAGGTATATAATAACAGTCTGAAAGATTAAGTACATGCCCCGAGGGCAGTTCCGAAATATAAGTCCCAACGGCCAAAATGGTGACTCGAGTCCTATTTCCAACGCGGAGGTCAATCTCTCATGAGGCCAGTCTCCTGCTAATCCACAGATCCTGCACATCAGTACATATATGAGTACCACAACCAGAATCAAAAATCTAATTTTAAAACTAGAAGTAGACATGTTTATTTCTATAACAAACATACCTGAAGCCGGTGTCTTGCCCGCTTTGATTTCCTTCATATGTGCCTTGTACTCACGGCAGTCACGCTTCCAGTGACCCCGCTTGCCGCACTGTAGACATACATCTTGGGATTTGTCCTTACCCTTCCCAGAAGGTTTTGACGATTTGGCCTTGCCCTTCTTTTTCTTCTTCTTCTTTAAACCTCCAGTTGCCTTCAGCCAAGCCTTGGGAAACTGAGATGTTGAAGCAAAGTGCGCCTCGCGTTTTTTGCCCTTCATCAACTTTTTTTCTGCTTCACACAGCATTGCCATTAGCTCTCCAAGAGTATGGTCTTGTTTCATCATATTGTAGTTCATGATGAACCCGCTCCAGCTATCAGGAAGAGACTGCAAGATCAAATCTATAGAAGTCTCAGCCTCAAAGGTTATGCATAGCTGACCTAGCTGTTCAATGTCGGCAATCATTTGTGACACATGGTGCTCAACAGATGTACCCTTCGACATTCGAGAGCGAAAGAGCTTTTTCTGTAATTCATACATTTGCGATCTAAGGTTAGATCGATGAAGGTCCTTCAATTTTGCCATCATAGTATAGGGATCCAATCCCTTGTTTTGGCGACGAAATTGAGGGGTCATCGCAGCGAGCATGACGGACTGAGCAGTTGAGTTGTCATCGCTATGAGTCTTCCAAAGCTCAAGCTCAAGCGCCTGCTCATTTCCAGGCTTAGGCCTGAGGGGTCTCTCTATCGTATAGAGCATCCTCTCAGCCCCCAGGACAATCCTGAGGTTCATATCCCAGTCAAGAAAGTTCGCGCCATTAAAGACATTTTCACCCATGATAATGTCTCTAACTCCGATCTTTCCAGCCATCTTAATTACAATAGTCAAACTATTCAATTAACGATATTTGGGTACAGTCCAACTGTTACAAGAAAAATAAATAATAGAATATTAGTCCAACTAATAAATATATAATTGACCAAATAATTTGAAAGCGTGTAATGCCAAGTATATGAACGAAATTGAAAATTCAATACTGGCCTCCCACTATTTTTCGGTGAGCCTCTAACCCTATGTTGAGTACTCGGGAAACCTAGTTTCCTAGTGGGCTAGGATCCCGTTAAATAACACACAACCTTGACTTTGGCCAACAAGCTGTATGATATTTAACTAGGTAGATCTCTAAGATCAATTGGATCTCATCCAATTCCTAGATCCGGTAGGTGGACCTCCAAGTCCGAAACATATATACAATATATATGCCAATATATCCAATATATTTTCCTAACCTTTTTCCTCTGAATCAACTAAGCATTGGCTTTGGCTCAACAAGCTTAATGATTCCAGTTAAGCGGGACCCATTGACCTTGGAAAGCTTCATAATCGATGTCGATGAACAAGAAGTGATCTTGACTTTGGCCAACAAATCACAACTTGGGCAAGACATACGATATGGAACAAAGCCTTCATGATTCAAACACATTCGTGATGGACAAATTTCTTGACTTTGGCCAACAAACCAGTGCCAATCTTGGATCTTGAGAATGAATCATTCAATGGAAAGAAAACGCTTAATATTTGATGAGGGTTTTTCGCGGAATTAGCAACTAATTAATTATCTTTGATTAGGTCTCATCATACACCCTTAAGCATGTATTCTAAAAGCATAATAAGGCGCGGTAAATAAATTAATAATGATATGCGGATGGATATCTCACAAATTGTTCCTACAACAAATCACTTCCTTTCCTATCCCCGGCTAGCACTATTCTAACTTCTACCCAATTACATAATACATTAAAGAGACCTCATTACATTGAGGGGAATTGGTGAGAAGAGAATTACAAAGAATCGAGATATAAAGGCTGGACACGCAGGTCCAATTTAATAAATTCTAAATTTATTACAATAATTTCCAAAATTTCCCTCACCCATCTAATATCCATCTGATATACATTATTCATACAACACATCCATGTATTCACACAAAGCATGTTATTCAATCAATCTAATCCAATTAATTAATCTTTGAATTAAGTGATCATCCAATGTTCAAACAACGATTTGATTTGCGCGAGTCCAACTCATTTAAGAATAAGTACTCAAAGTACGAATTCTTGAATTATATCGAACTACAATTTTAAATCCAATTTAATTTGTATTCAATACTAATTCCTTATTTAATTCCAAATTAAATAATTACACTTTAATAATGTGCCTTTACGACTTAGATTCTAAATCTAATCTTAATGGGTCTCAAAGCCCAATTAACATTCAATGTCAATTTAATTAAAGTCCAATGGGCTTTCAATTAATTTATTAAGGCATGGACTTTGGCAACCAAAGCCCAATAAGGAATCACCATTTGCCACAAAATTAATTTTGGCCCATTAGGCCCAATTAATTACTTAAAGGTCCATTTGTTATATTTGGACTTAATGGAATGGTTTAGGCCCAATTTGGATCCAATCCAATTGTCCTAAACCAACTTGGCCCAACCAAGCCCATTAGGCCCAAATACAACAATTTTAGCCCAATTCCAAATTAAGCCTAACTAATTAAATTGTAATATTCCAAAAAATCACAATTTAATTAATTAAAGTGTATTGCACTAATTAATTATTTAAATTAACATTTCCAAAACATCAATTTAATTAATTAATCATGCATTATTATATTCAACACATGTCCAACATTATTGAAACAAAATCAATTCATTTTCATGCTTCTTTGGTCACGGAAATGGAGGGACTTTTTATATCAATTTTGATTTCAATCCAATTAAATCACAAACTAATATATCCATGTATTTTAAACACATCCAATGATTTAAAAAACAAAAATCACCATGACCTAGGATCTATATACATTCGGCCAAGCCTAAGAATTTTGGGAAAATTAATCCAATTAATTTTTCATCAAATTGATCATGCATAACACTTAGTTATCATTATATAAGCATACGCAAACAAACAATTTGATCAAATCATGCTCAAATCCAAAATACCCAAATTCAAGTATATAAACCCTAAGTTCATTTCATGCTCAAAATTGGCTTTGATACCATTGTTGGTCTCTAAGATCATCCCAAGAACATTTAAAGCATGAAATAATGTGAATACAAAAGAAAAGTATAGCGGAAATATACTTACAATGATCGGAAGAGAGGATGTGTTGATAACAAAAATTTTCCTTCCTTGAAAGTCTCCAAGCTTTCTTTGAACAAGGTTGAGCTCCAAGCTTGAGTGATATGAGATTCCAAGCTCAATGGGAAAGGTTTCCCTATCACCTATGTATGAATCTTTAAGTGCTAGCTTTGGAAGAAATTTGCAACAATTTTCTTCCTATTTCTTCTTGAAACTTTCGGCAAAGTGAGAAGCAAGAGAGGGAAGAGGCTCACGGTTTTTGAGTGAAAAATTAGAGAGTGAGATGAGTTTGTGAGTTGTGTAATTGATTTCAAAAACCAAGAATCCATACACCAAATCCAAGTTGGTATTAGTCATTCACACATCAAACTTGTGTGTCTTACAAGCAACCATCAAATTCTTCAATAACTTCCATCACCAAAAAGGCAAAGGATTGACTAGTTATGTGACTTGATGTGACTTGTAGGCCCCACTTGAATTCAAAATCTGAGTGGGCCCGCAAACACATTCCGGGCTCGGGTTCGTTAATTCTGAATTGACGAATTTTCCGTTGCGACGTAATTATATCAAATTTAATTAAATAATTATGCCTAGCGAAATTACTATTAAAGTCGCTCGCGAATTAATCCTAAATTAATTTGTTCAACCGAATTAAAATCCAATTTTAATTCCGTTATGAAATCTAATTTCTTTTAATATATCAAATATATTATTTAATCGATTAATTCCGAATTAATCGATCTCTCTCTTTTATTGAATTTTATCCCAGATAAAATCTTGTCGTAATTAATCCTAGATTAATTTTCTCTCTCTTTTAATTAATCCTAGATTAATTATGTTCGAGTCATACGTCATCGGTGAATCTTCGGGAAGCGACCCATGAGATCCCTGGATATATTGGCAGTAAATCTGGTGATCGGACTATCCGAACACGTGCGTACCTCGTATCATGTTTTTACTGATTTACGAGACATGGTTGGTTTCTAGCAAAGCTCCATGCCTACCCAATTCTCCAAAAATATTCTTTAAGGAATATATTATCTATAACAGGCGTAGTATACGTAGTATTGCGTATTGCGATCCAGTATCTTATGTCACATGCAAGGCCTGGGGCTGGAATAGTGTCTGCCCCGTACGAAGCATATATCGGATCACAAGAAACTAGTCTCTATAATCAGATAATCATGACCTTGTCATATTATCCTGATAGTTGCAACATAATAGAGAACTGGTTCTTTATCCATGCGTGATCATCATCTCCATATGAATGAAATGATACTTCCGTCTTGACATCACACCCAATACACTACGATTCTCAATAAACCCAGAAGAGGCGTACACAGAACCTGTTAAAGTCCCGGATGACCAAAACCAAAGCGTATTGATTGTCGCAAGTACTAGCGATGCAAGTCTCAGGTTAAGACCAAATACATCTACCCTGAAGCGAATTCCCATAGACACATAGTCATACTACCAAAGGGACTCTGCGGGGTCTATCCAGAGCGAAGCTGTTTCCGTACCATCAGAAAACACAACCTCTTATCACACTTGTATAAGAGAACTATGTTGTTACGCTTCCATAACACGCACAAGTGCAATACTAGTCTATTCCGCATACTTCAATATATGAGAACTATGTTGCATCTGACCATCCAATACTTAAATATATGAGAACTATGTTGTTACGCTTCCATAACACGCACAAGTGCAATACTAGTCTATTCCGCATTATCGATGTCCAGTCTCGATAATTCTACGACTAGGGATATTTAATGATTAAACCTTTATGGATTGATATTGTCTCATATCTTATAATCCGGAACTAATCATAAGGACTTTTATCATTTATATATATAAGTAATCTAATTACAAAAAATGATAAAATGCAATTTCCATTGTCACATAGTTAATTTGTACAAAAACCACAATGTCTTTTACAAATAGTGACGATATGGGTAATAATTGTCCAACATTAGGATCTTCAGTTGCACTTCCTCCGAACTGAACTAATTGATCTATCATCTAATTGCATGTTTTAATGTCACACGTATTTGCTGGTAGGGGAGGAATTGTAATGCATGATATGAAGTCATCAACCACCGGAATTGTTCTGTCTCGAATAGGAATTGGTGGTGCAACTTCCAAAGGTTCAGGTTCTTGATTGTTCATGTTGATCAGTGCTTCTTGATCTTCTCGCCTTTCCTTTCTCAACTGTCTGATTGTTCTTTCAATTTCTTGGTCAAACGGACTGATTTCAAAGCTTTCGCATCTTCTAATGTAGTGTCTGAGAACCTAAAACACAAGAAAACAAAAATAATGAGTAAAAATGAATTAGACACAAGTAAAGTATCTAACCCCAAAATTAATAGTAAAAGATAAATAAGTCCCCGGAAACGGCGCCAAAAACTTGATCGGTAAAAACACACGTAATGCAAGCGCACTTATCGTTCAAGTAGTATAAAAATATCGATCCCACGAGGACTTAATACTTATGCTATTAATTGATTGAAGTTAAGATTCTACAAGTATCTAATTAAAATTATTGTTGATTGGATTGTGATTTAAACTAAAAACAAGTAATTAAAATAGTGCAAAGGTGAATTAAAGGAAAAATCAATATTATAAAATTATCTAGGGTTGTGAATCCTTTCAATATCTTTTAAAGATGAAGTGATTATCTTATGTTTGTGTAATATATCAGTTTATTAACCTGGAACACGAAAATATGCAAAATCCTCTGTCGATGGTCAGATGCAACACCCAAAGTAACCTAATTAACTATATGTCTATGTTAACTAAGAAACTTTGAATTCATTAAGATTAAGTTCCAATTATGGCTACCCACGCCCGATAGGTATATGTCTATCCTGGAAGGAAATCTACCCTAAGGTGAGATCGTGAGCTATTGAGTCTAAGGCTGAAACTTAAAACCCATTTGTCAAGTTCATTTTAAGTTTACCATATCAATCTTATTAGTGGCCAGTTAATAAGAAGCATTAAGATTAAGACCCAATAAATAAACCAATACATTACCCAAGACACAAAATAACCAACTTATAAACCAGTGATATTGGAAAATCATCACAACCCTAGATAAGGTATTTAGTTACAACTCATATCTAAGACTACTAAAGACTTAAATAAATAAAACATTGTAAAACAAATTTGAAAATTAAAAAGGTAAAATAAAACAATAAACTAAAATGTTGGGGTTAGGGGATCCACTTTTATTACTTCTAATTTCGAAATCTCTCTTATTATAATATATAAATTTGTATTATATTATCAACCGATCATATAGGCGGTATCCTGATTAAGTCAGATTTTTATTAATTCTAACAGACCATAAAGGCGGTACCCAATTAAGTCAAGTCAAAATTAATTTAATTAAGTCCAACCGACCATAAAGTCGATATCCCATTAATTCAGGTTTTAAGATAATTATATATTATAAATAAGCAAGATTAGTCTAAACTATCATAATAAAAACTTCACATTTTCACCCTAGTAGAAAGAAGTTACCTACACATGCTTTAAGTAAAACACACATAATTTTATTACTAAAATTAAAATTAAATACAAGAAAGCTGAAAATAAACAAACAAAAATACTTTCTTCTTAGTATTCTAAGAAATTCCCTAGAAGAAAGTATGAATTTTCCTTCTGAATTCAGCCTCAATTTATAGGCTCCAAAATCACCACGCATCGTGACGCGTGCTATAGTACTGTACAAGTGTCGACAGCTCAATAATTGTCTCAGCCTCGCGACTCGTTAAGTGTTGGCGTCGGGACTCTGTGATTCTGTGTTAACGACTTCAAAGGAATTATAGATTCTCTTAAACTCTATAAAACTCCTAGGTTATATTCTCTATATCCTATTCAAAATCTCTCTCACACGAGCGATAGATTCTAAACATTCATCATCTCAATTTGTGGCCAAAAACTTGTTGCGATATTTTATATCGTACCATAAGTATACGATGTCAAATTTTAATAAATGATAAGTAGAGTGTCAGACCCACATAGATTATAATCAAACTCACACTAAGTACTATAATTAGTAAACTTAACTTTATTTAGAAACCAATTTTAAAATCATCTAAAATAAAATTAAAAGATAAATAAACAAGATATTAGAAAGGTTTAATGAGGAGAAACCAAGATAAGAGTGATTCTAGAGTCTGATTTCACCTAGCTATCCCCTATGTATTTGTTATGCCAATCAATTCTTATTCAGTTTAGTAGTTTATAAGCCAAGAATCCTAGAGTATTCCACTCCCTCTCCCGAGAAATAGTGAAAAGATTATTAATTACCGACTTCGATATCCTTATAAAAATCTAATAATTAACCATTCATTATGTTATGTGATTCTGTGTTCAAGACTTCAAATGAATTATAGATTCTCCCGAACTCTATAAAACTCATAGGTTATATTCTCTAGATCCTATTCAAAATCCCTCTCTCCCGAGCGATAAATTATAAACATTCATCATCTCAATTTGTGGTCAACAAACAAGAAGCATTAAACACAAGAGAATATAAATAAACTGAATTAAAACTTTATAACAATTAAATTGGCAAATAACACATAGGTTCAAGCATTGGGTACACCATCCTCTAGAATAATGGAGTTAGTTCATGACTAGAGATAGAAATAATGAAAATAGGGTCATGAACATCATTAGAGTTTCAAGAAAGAAACTAGAAGATTAAACCCGTATCGAATCCATTCATCTTTGGACGTCACCGCCTTCGTCTCCTCTTGTCGTTCTTCAATCCTTCTCCTTGGATCTATCTAAAATATGTGTTTTTAACCTTTTGTTTTGTATTAGCCTCCTCTCTAGGGTTTTGGATGAGCTTATGTATTTATAGGGAAGTCATGGAGTCCTTATGCGTGTAGAACACTGAAAACTAAATATTCTGGACATCTGCCACAGCGGCGCAATGTCGGAATTGGCGTTGCGATGCCAAATCCTCGAGAACAATGTATTGAGTCTGTCTGGGCATCGTGACACCAGGTAAAGTTTCAGGATGAGATTTTTCGCATATTCTGCTTTCCCGCTTGCTTCCAATGCGTCCGTAAGGTCCCAAAACAAGTCCAATTGCCCCAAAATCCATGTTTCAATATTTTCTATCAATAAAACATAAAAAAACTATAAAATACATCAAATGATACATAATCTAACAAAATAGTAAGCTAAGAATGCCTGAATAAGTGGGCATAAACCACATTTGTCAAGGGGCGTTACATATCGCCTTCCTCCTAGCCCTGAATCTAGGATTTGTAGGCGTTACGCATCGCCGTCCCCACAGTCCTTCTCTACATGTGCACATGTTATCCATCAATTCCATAAGTTATAGCCTGAGGTGGGTTTTTCCCTCATGTCTCTGAAAACATAAAAACATGCTTTTAAAATCATACTTCTTAAAATATTCTTTTTCATGAAATAACTGTAATAAAAATAGCTACCGCCCTATGTGCATAAAAATAAATCTTTACTTAAATAATATAAATGAAAAGTCAACTTAGAAAGAGGGTGTTCACTCACTGATTTTAGGATCTGACTGGTATTTCTTTGCTTCATCGAAGAATATTGCAGTTCCTGCGATATTCTATATCGAGAATTCCATTAGAATATAAGGTGTGAATCATGTTTTGGAATTAAATTAAGTTTCTAAATTCAACACATCTATAAGTATCACATGACGTATTATACTTGCGACTTGTCATAAAGTGTGTATATGTGTTGATACGAAACCCTTAGGGTGGCCTCTAACATTAAAAATTAGATGTGAAACAAAATGAAATTGTTTGTGCCTCGCGTCGCGACACTGGGTCTGGCCCGTGGCGACGCCAATGTAAACAGAACTAGGTAGAGAGCATGCTCTGTTTCATGTCGCGGCATAAAGCTCTGAGCATCGTGACGCTCACACGATCAGAGCTGAAACAGTGGTCTTCTCATTGTTACGCGTCGCGACGCTATCTAGTTGGCGTCACGATGCTCGTCTATTTCCAAGCCCCAACATCAGCTCTTCCATGTCTAGTTTGCCCAAATTCACTTCCTAAATTTCCACACTACAACCTTTACAGAATTAACTCTTTAAACTTCAACATTCACACTTCTTATCCCAATTACTATTATCACAAAAACCCTTTAATCTCATAAATCTTAAACTCATTATCTAAAATTTCCTAATTCTTAGGCATCCTTTACTAGAATCAAATTCTTAATTTACTATCCACCTTAATGCAATTACTAACATGCCCAAAATACTAATATAGCATCATTTCTTCAAAACTCCATAATTCAAGTTTTTGGGTCAAGGTTTTCTTACCTTAATTCATTTTATTTCCTTCATAACTCAAATCTTCTAGGCTTGATATCCCTCTCTTAGCTTCTTGTGTGTTGGCTTGGATTGATTTTTATTCAACTTTGTTAAGAAAATGGCTATCTCTTCTTCCTTTCTTTTTCCTTTCTTCTCCTTCTTCCCTCTTACGTTTTCTTCTTTTCTCTCCAATATTTGGGATGAATGAATAGTTCATCCTTTTATACTAGGGGCTAATGACTTTGATTGCTATTCTTGATTAATTTAATCTTTTCTAGAGAAGTCTAGGGACTTGAAAGATATTTTATATTTATTGGGTTATTTATAATTATTGGACCCAAGTGAGAAAGACTTTGGGCTTGTGGATTAAAATGGAAATTTCCTTTTTACTCTTCTTTCACGTCAATGTAAAAATATCTTGGATAAATGGCCAAATTAGACCAATGTCCCCTCAAAAATTGGACAAATATCTAACATAAAAGTTGTAGATCTTTGTCTTAGCATTCTGGCGATATAACATTCATAAATATCAGAGATCATATGAAAACTTTATGCCTGAAATACTAAGGGCTGTCTGAGTTACATTCTTGGCTAAATTTCGTATCGGAACTGCGAAGAATTATCGATTGCCCAAAATACAATTTTGTGAGCATGTACATGCTTGAATATGATTTATATCATGTATCATAATATACCATACCTTCTATAGCGTAATAGTCATCGATCTTTGACAACGTACAAGTCATCGGGATTAACGGATGCTACAGTTTATCTCCAAGAAATGTATATTTAAATCCTTCATGCAAAGTCTTTAATTCCAATTTGGGTGCTTCTTCATGTTTCTCTTCTTCAAGTGCTCCTAGTTCCTTAAAAAAAAATTATTTCCATCGTTTTCCAATAACTGTGTAAAATCAAGTAAAGAAAAATCATTAGAAATATCTGAATCTAATTGTATACTTGATTCAAGAAAATTAGTTGTACAGATTTCCATAGGGTCAGATTCACTCCCCTGAATATATTTTTCCAAAATTGATTCAATTAGTTCCATGTTCTCATTTTCAAAATCCTCATCGTATGGTTGCTTGCACATGTTAAAAATATTAAGCTCCAACGTCATATTGCCAAACGGAAAATTCATGATTCAATTCATGTAATTAATTAAAGTATTAGTTGTTGCTAAAAATGGGTGACCAAGTATGACAAGAATTGGCTTGTAACTGTCTACTACATGTTGTATTTCCAAGAATATAAAATCCACAAGATATATGAATTTATCTACTTGTAATAACATGTTTTCCATAATTCCTTTTTGTACCTTAACTGATCTATCAGCAAGTAAAAGAGTAGTTTAATTTGGTTTTAACTCGCCAATATTAAGTTGTTGGTAAACAGAAAATGGAAGCAAATTGACACTAGCTCCAAGATCAAGTAATGCATTTTCAATTTTGTGATTTCCAATAATACATGAAATATTTGGACAATCAGTGTTTTTGTATTTCAATGCATTATCGGTTGAGAGAATGGAACTTACATGTTCGTCTAGAAAAGTTTTCTTTCTTATCTGATTTTTTTCACAGTGCACAAGTCTTTCAAAAATTTGGCATAATATGGTATCTGTTTAATGTCATCTAACAAAGGAATATTGACCTTCACATGTTTCAATATTTCATATATTTATGAAGAATGGTTCAATTTCTTTATTTTTAATGTTTGAGGAAATGAAGGTGCATGAGAAAATCAATATCATCGATGATAGGTAATAGTTCATCAACCTATTCATTTCCTTCTGAATATGACTTATTTTCAACTTCACGAGGTTCAAGAATAGGTCTGTGGATGACATTACCACTGTGAAGTATAATAACATAATTGACTTGGTCTATGTGTTGACTACCAGAACTACCCTCGTAAGGGATTTGATGACTCTTGGGGTTTGGCTGTGGTTGTGCAGGAAACTTTCCTTTCTAATGAATGGTCAATGTAGATGTGATTTTGGAAAAAGTATCCTTCAGATCAAATCAATGTTTGCTCATTTTGGTTATTGAAGACTTCTTATTTCTCAATGAATTCATGCAAAGTATCCTCAAGGGTTTTACTAGGCGGTGGGACATATGGTGCATAATTCTGAGAATTTTGAAAATTCTGGTATACTTGGGGAGGTTTTTGCGATGGTTGTGCTTAGTTATCATTATTTCAATTAAAGTTTGGATGGTTTATCCAACCAAAATTGTAGGTTTGGGAGTATGAGTTTGGATTTGGTCTTTTGATGGTGTTTATAGAACTGACTTGGTCTTGGAAGCATTCTTGCAAGGCTGACAAGGTCAGGCAAACTTGTGTGGCATGTTCATTTGAATTACAGATATGACATATGACTTCTTGAATTGACTTGACAGGATTACTCTTCCTCATTTCTAATGCCTTAACTTTTTAGCTAGATATGCATATTTAGCAGAAAGGCCATAGTTTTCCCTAAGATTAAATATACATCTACTAGATGACTGTGGTTTTCATATGAATCATAAGTGCCAACTGTATCCCAATGTTGTGCATTCTCTGTTATATGTTTTAAGTAATCTACTGCATCTCTTATATTTTTGTCCATAAAATCACCATTACACATCATTCCCACTACTTGTTTAAACCAGCCTCATGTTTCAAACCCGTGATGTGGATAAATATTTAACATTTCTTTAAATCTCTCCCAATATTGGTAAAGTGTTTCCCCCGACTCTTGTGTGAAAATTGTGATTCTGATCTTAAAGAAGTTTGTCCTATGAGGGGGAAAGAATTTTTTCATAAATTCCTCTGGTCATCCTATATTCTGATGGATCCTGACCTAAGGTTCTACAGACAAAATTTTAGTTTTATCTTTTTAAGAAAAGGGAAAAACTTGAGTCAATTTATATTTATGATGCAGTTTTGGTATGTACAAATATTACATACCTCTTCGAATTCCCTTAAGTGCTGATAAGGATTTTTTTATTCTAGACCGTGGAATGTGGGTAAAAATTGGATGACATCTGATTTAAATTTAAAAAGTGATGCATCTGAGGGAAAAGCAATGTCAGATGGTGATCATGTCCTAGTAGGATTCATGAATTCTCTGAGTGTCCTAGGATGATTAGGATCGTCATGTTAAGACTCAAATTCTACTTGATCAATTGGGTTTTCATCTCAGTTAGGTGGATTTCATTTGAGTTATTGACCATTTTAACTGACGGTGAATGTGATGGAGACTCTCTATTTAATCTACCACTAGATGATCGAGATCAATGTCTCATGCAACCTAAATGCAAACTATATGTTAAAATTTAAATATGCAAATGCAATACTTACAAAAAGAAGAAATAAAATAAACAAGTGAGAAAGAAAAAAATAAAGGAAAATGATAAAGGAAAAAAATAAATTTAGTTATTAGATCATAAAAACGTTCTCTGATTCTTTTCAATTCAGATCTCAACTGAATTTCTTGTTCAGCTGTCTCAATTTTTCGAATTAGGTTCTCATAAAAAATTATGGAAAAAATCTCTAGATGGGGACGGTTCAAGAAATTCTTTGGCAAAATGCAAGCATTATTTTAATTATGCTTTATGTCCCATGTAACCTTGCAGACTAAAGTACAGGGTTTGTCTATATGTGTATGTCTGGGTTCAGAATTCATTTAGGATCAATCAAGACATTTTTTATCTACACAAATGCAGAAAAAAAAATAGATGCAAAAAATACAAAAAAAATATAAATAAAATAAAGGTAAAAAAATACAAGGATGTTAAATTGTTATTTTATCTACTAAATTATATTCCCCGGCAGCGGCGTTAAAACCTTGACACACTCACAAAGTAGTTCTTTACTTCCAAGTATAAGAGTATCGAAGTAATAAAATAATTTGGTAAGTCTGGGATCGATCCACATGGAATAGATTTAGTAATATAAAATAATGATTTGAGTGAAAATAAAAAGACTGAATTGTTTGAAGTGATAGGCAAATTTAAATTGGACTGCAACAATAAAATAGAATGCTGGGGTTAGGGGATCCACACTTGATATTTCAAATATAGAGAAATCTTGCTTTTTATAATATATAAATTTTCATTATTATTCATTTAATTTACTTCACGAATTAATTATGCCCAAACATATAAAATCAGTCATAAATACGGTGATAACATTTGTCTAAAATCAGCCATAAAGTCGGTAACAAAGTTTGTCAATAATTAATCATGATTTAAATTACTCTCTCATATAATATGGGGTAAAGTATTAACTGTGTACATAGAATCAAGACACCCGCAAATATAAGAGAATATTAAATATTAGTCTTAAGATTACAATTCATATATTATAATATAAGTAAGATTAGTTTATATTCTCACATTTAGAGTTTTACCCTTTACCCCATCAGAATGGAATTAGCTACTCATGATTTGAATAAAAACTTGCATAATTTTATTACTGAAAGAAAAAAATTTACAATAAAGCTTGAAAAATAAAACACACAATATTTGGAACTCCACAAATTCTCAAAGAAAACTATGGAATGAGCTGCCTAATGAGGTTCTGAGCACCTCTATTTATAGAGGTGCTCAATACCTCTTGTGCAAATTGCAAGCTCAGCTTGAAATTACTTTCCACCGAAAGGTGGAAAGCAATTGCCAGTTTTTTTTGTTTTATCTTTTATTTTATATATTTATATAAAATACATGTGTAGTTAAATACATCATAAGCTCATTTTTTCCTCAATCTAAACACGGTGAATATTTTCCTAGTCCGGTTTGAATCTAGTTATTATGCTCTTCCGAGTTTTGGGATCTTGGAATTCAGATTTCATATCCATTTTCCTGTTGAGCATCTGAAACAGTATTTACCTACACAAGAAATAAAAATAAAAATATAAATATATAAAATATAAAATATAAATTTAATTATTATTTTACAAATATTCTAAATTAAGAGGATTAATAATACAATAAGTGTAAAATGATTAATTTTCCTTTTAATAAATGTATATTTTTAGTGTTCATCAATCATCTAGCCAAAGGTCACACTATTTAGTAAGCTAAGTATGACAGAGATTAGACTGCGAGTCCAAAATCTCATACATGCGACCAAGCCTCAAGACATAAAAACGTGTATGTGAAATACAAGCACAAGATATACTAAGGATTTTCATCACATATACCAATGCACATAGAGCATCAAGAAAAATAAAAGTATATTACAAATGCATAACCATATATCATACATACCAGAACTACATGCACATGCTTTTTCAAGCCATTAAATATTTTTGGCCTTTTTCATTTTATAATTTTTTTTGTTATTTTTCTTTTAACACAAAAACAAGAAAAAACACAACTTGGTTTGTCATTATCCAATGGTACGTGGAATTGTATTCCCAAGTACAGATCATACTACCGTCCATTTGGAATCTTCTATGAAATTTATGTCTGGGTTTCCATCCTATATATCAATGGACATTTAATAAAAATAAAACACACACGCCCATATGCAATGAAAATAAAAATATACAGTCTTGTAAAAATATAAAAACACACGCACACACACATGCAATGGGGAAAATGAATGCAACAGCTAAGAAGAAGTACACCGAAGTGCACTCTCATAATACCTTTTAGGATCAAGCCATTCAGAAGTTGATAGGAAGTCATCTCGCTTCCTCACCCAAACTTTCTTAGGAGTCTCCATTACTTGAGAATTCCTAGTTAGCAGTGCAAGTTTCTCTTTAATGAGTTGTGTCTATTTAGCTAGTGCAGAAACTTGAAAAGTTAGATTTGAAGTATCAAACCTAGTCAAAACACTTTTAGGCCTTTTCTTTTGTTTGTAAAACATGAAGCACTTTGGCCTAATATGCCCTGACTTGCCATAGTGATGGCAAACAGGCACAAACCTCAAACGAGAGCGAGGTTTACCCATCACACCTCTAGATCAAGGTTGTATCATAGGACGAGGAATAATATAGGGGAACACATGACTACAGTCAACATGTTTCTTACCTAAGTCATGTGGAGGAGTCAGTTTAACATGTCCAAACTTGGATTGAGCTGTGACAAACACAGTTTTAGAAGTTGATGTCTTGACAAAATCAGACTCAACGAAACCTAATCCTTTCTTCTCATAATAAGGTATACCAATCCCCAACATGTGGTCTAGCTTTTTATTTCCACTAGAAAATACATACAACTATGTTCTAGTATTTTTTAAGTTCAGCTTCTAAGAATTTGACCTTATCAACTAATCATTTATTCATCGCCTCAAGATCATCCATAACTAAAAGGTTTTATTCAAGCTTGGCTTAAACTTCATTCTTGTATAGCTCATTTTCCTTCAACCTCTTACTGACTCAATGTTTGTCTTCTTGATAGCGAGACTTTCATTAAACAGTTCAGTATATGCTACCTAAAGACCATCCTCATCTATAGAGTCATCATAAGGGAATTCTGAACAAACATCCACATCACTAACATTATTTTCTCTCTCACCTACCACAGTAATAGTAAAAGTAATAAAATAACTTTCTCTTTAGGAGACTCATTAGAAGTATAGCCATCTTCCGAATCACTAAGTGAGACTGTCATAACTTTCTTACCTTTAGACTTTATGTATATGGGGCATTCAGATCTAATATGCCCATACCCTTTACATTCATGGCATTGGATAGCACGAGCTTTACTACCCTTGTCCTATTTAAACTCTTTCATACTATGACTACTCTCTCTAGGTTTGTCTTTCATATCTCTATCAGAGCCACGACCATTCTTTTCAACTTAAGAAATTTCTTGAACTTCTTCATAATCATAGCCATGTCAGCATCTGTGAGAGTATAATCATCATTGGATGAATTATGGATTACTTCTTTTACGATTTTCATCACTGTGTTCTTGGGATTTCTATGTTCATGAATTTGTCTCTCATAAACCTAAAGTTTTCATACGAGGTCCTCTAATTTAAGGTAATCTAAGTCATTACTTTCCTCAATGGTTGTAATCTTTGGTAAAAATTGTTCAGGTAGGGATCTAAGGATTGTCCTAACTATCTTATTTATAGGATTAGTCACGTCTAGATTAAAGCTGGAGTTAACAATATCGTTAATCTCAGCATAAAATTCAGCAAAAGACTCATCATCTTTCATCCTAGCAACTTCAAACCTAGTAGAAAGCTCTTAGAGTCTATTATTTTTAACTGACAATGTGCCCTCATGCACAGTCTGAAAGATGTCACATGCATCATTGGCTATCTCACACATTAATATTCTCTAACTCAGCGGAGCAAACAGTGGCATGAATGGGATTAATAGCCTTGATGTTCCTATTGTTCACTTCAAACTCCTCTTTTGTCCAAGTCAGTTTATCTTTAGGGGAAGAGACCCCATCAACGGTGACCATGTGAGATTTCCACCCACATTCTACTGACATATGCACCCTCTAATCTAATAATTTGAGGAACGCTCTCATGCGAACTTTCCAATGAGGGTATTCAGTTGCATCAAAGAAAGAAGGATAATTCAAGGGTTGGCTTTTATCCATTGTTAAGGGACAATGATCGAGGTCAGGCTCTGATACCAATTAAAAATTTGAATTTATCCTAAGATTCTGACCCTAAGAGGAATAATGCACAATAATTTAAGACAAGTCCTAATTATTATTACTATGGATTACCAATAAGCACCTTTAAGTCTAACAATTATAAATCAAAGTAAATGTATCAAAGCAGTAAAAAATCAACACAAGTATTTTGTTGACGGAGTGGAAAACTCGTGCGAGTAAAAAATCACTCCTAGTATATGGACTACCAGCCAAAATCCAATATAATGAGAAAACATACAGTGATGGTATAATATCTATGGTGACAACTTCACCGACTCGAATATCTCTAAACTGTAATAACTCGAAGAACTCTCAGAGCCCGCATCAAATGGCCTTCTTCAGAACCTCTGAAGTCTCTGAATGGATAAACCATGCGAACTCGCAACTCCAGAACTCTGACTACCAATCTTCCTCATTTAGAACTCTGAAGGCTTAGGAAATTGGGTTAGGATTATGTTTTTATGTTGATGGTAAAACAATGATCAATACCACCAAGACAAAAAAGACAAGGTAATCAATAAAGTCCTCAAGGTGAAAATCAAGAATGAAGAAACAAAGTATATGGAGGCTCTCTAACTTGTGTTTCTTCATCTGGGTAAAGTGGCTAAGTGTTTGTTTCAATAGGTAGGGTAAACGTAGGGTTTTTCTTGTGTAAAACTGGCTTAAAACGCATCCAAAATAACCCACTTACGCACGGGGCATTTAAACCCCCCTCAAACATAACATTTCTACCTCTGAACGTTAGAGCGCTCAGACGAATGCACGTCACGGACTGGTTTTAAGGTAAAATCAAAAACACTTGTAACTTTCTCATCTCTTGCCCAAATCATGTGTTATTTATATATACGCGGTCGTCTTCGAGTCGACTTTCTAATGACACTTACGCCATGTCAATCATAGCTCTAAATCTTATGGAATGCCCAAAAGAGTGAATATTATTCTGAAATCTCCATATGATGTTGTCCAAATACTTGTCTAATTGCTCTAAGATCTTCAAGACTCATTACAACTAAATTGAACTTATTTTGTTACAGAAGTTGCCAACACACATGGAACTAACAGAAATGGTTTCAAATAATGTGATATTTTACGTGTCATTCAATCACTACTAGAAAAATGGAGATTACAGACCGATTATTCAGTCGGAAATCTCAAAAATTTAGTCGGTAATAACGATTATGGATCGAAAATGATTTTTCGATCGTTATTTGGCTCTCGGTGATAAATTACTGATTGAAATAGGATCAATCAGTAAGATTACTGACCGAATTAGCTATCGAAACATAATTCGGTCAGTAATTTCTTTAAAAAATTAGACCGACTGAACTATATTCAGTTGGTAAACTCACTGGTTTTAAAAAAAATCATGGGCCCCACCCGACCAGCCATAGGTGGTAGGAGTAGGAGGAGTAGTAGTAGCAGCCGCTATTTATTATCAATTACCGACATAATATTCGATCGTTAATTAATGGCGACATAAAATGGCGCTAAGTTAATCTTCAACGTGGTATTTACCGACCGCATATCGACTAAATATTTAGTCGATAATATTTCGGTCGGTAATTAGTCAGAAATCATTTTTTTGGGTCGGTAATTCCATATTTTCTTGTTGTGAATGATTTGGGTTAATAATTAAACACATTATTGTTAAGATAATAAAATTATTTATTGTTAAAAAATATTAATAAAAGATTGATATATAAATTTTATATCCAAATTCTGTAAACATATATAGATGAAACCATATTAGATATCTTATATTCACCATTTCCCTTCATATTTGAAAAACCCATTTATATTATTGCTTAAGGTTTTAGCACAAAAACCCTTAATTTATAAGTCTATTAAAGGGGAAGAGACTTGAGTAATAACTTGGTATGATTTTTCAATAGAACTTAATATTGTAATTGTGTTTAATTAGTGGTTGAAGATGACATATTTCCAGATGGGACAGTGATAAAACAAGAACCTTAATCCTAAATCAGAAACATACAATGAACAAACTAGAAGAAGTGGAGCAATCTTGACCATTTTCATTATCTTCTTCAATAATAATAAGTGCATGCATCTCAACCAGTGCTGCAGAGGAAGTTTGGCAAATAACATACAAACTGATCCCATTTTCTAATCAAAGTATTCACTGTTGAATTGGTAGGCTTTTCTTTTTCGTATATTTTTTTCAAAATAGAGTACAATGATATATAGATATAGAGAGTAATTTTATGGAGCTATTATAAGCAATACAATGTCTATGGCTGAAATTGTGGTTGACCCTTAAAGTATGAGATTTTACATTAAAAACATATTCCTATAATTTCTCTATTCTAACAGCTCAGGCTAACACTATCAGAAACATTTCCTGTCTAAACCAATTTGCTAACAGAAATTAACATGTGAATACTCGAAGAAGTAATGAAATTGGTTTCTACGGTCCCAACGATCATAATGCGGAATAGACTAGTATTACACTTGTGCGCATTGTGAGGGCATAACGGCATAGTTCTCATATATTTGGGTATAGGATACTCATGCAAGTGTAGTAGGAGGTTGTGTTTTACCGATGGTACGGAAAACAACTTCGTTCTGGATAGACCCCTCGGAATTCCAATGATACCATTGTTGGGTTTCTACGGTCACAACGATCGATTTAAAGAAATGAAATTAACATGTGAATACTCGAAGAAGTTGTGGAATACTTACATCGATCGTTTGAGGCGATGCGTCGAAGAACAAAACTTTTTCTGCCCTCCTTGGAAGCTCACAGCAGTGCAGTAATTTGGCCTCCAAATTTTCGGTCATATCCTCCATTGCTGCTCCAAGCTCCAAGCTTCTCAAATGGTGATTCCAAGCTCACAAGTGGGTTTCCCTATCACCTTAGGATGAAATCTAATGTGTGTGCTAGCACTCTTGATTTTGCAACAAAATCATCATCTTACTTCTCTTTGTTCTCGGCTTTATGCCAAAAAATTGAAGAAGAAATTGGCCCTAGGCCGAATAGATGAAGAGAGAAAGAAGGCCACCTTGGCCGAATTCCATTGAAGGAGAGAGATAATGAATTGTTTTGTTTTTGTATATCTAATACACAAAACCAAAAAGTCAAATACCAAAATATTAAACAAATGGTAAATGTCTTTCAAGCTTTCAAAAGCTTTTCCAACAACTCCCATCTACTATTCACATCACACAAGACTAGACATCACATCACTCAAAGTGACAAGTGATTTGACGCTTGATGCGACTAGTGATTTGACGCTTGATATGACTTACGGGCCGCACTTGAATTCGAAATACGAGTGCGCTCGCAAACACTCCCGGGCTCGGGTTCCCTAATTCTAAATTAACGAATTTTCCGTTGCGACGAAATTAAATCTAATTTAATTAAATAACATTGCCTAGCAAAATTACTATTCACATCGCTAACAAATTAATTCTAAATTAACTCGTTCGCCCAAATTAAATCTAATTTTAATTTCGCGTCGAAATCTAATTTCGTATAATATATCGAATATATTATTTTATCGATTAATTCCAAATTAATCGTTCTCTCTCTTAAATGATATTTTATCCCGGATAAAATATCTCCGCAATTAATCCTAGATTAATTTTCTCTCTCATCTAATTAATCCCAGATTAATAAAGTGCGAGTCATACATCATCGGTGAATCTTCGGGAAGCGACCCATGAGATCCCCGGATATGTTGGCAGTAAATCCGGTCGTCAGACTATCCGAACACGTATGTACCTAGTACTACGTTTTTACCGATTTACAAGACAATGTTGGCTTCTAGCAAAGCGTCATGTCTACCCAATTCTCCAGAAATATCCTTATAGGAATATGTGATCTATATCAGGCGTAGTATACGTAGTATTGCGTATTTCGATCCAGTATCGGATGTCACGTGCAAGGCCTGGGGCTGGAATTGTGTCTGCCCCGTACGAAGCACATATCGGATCTCTGGTAACTAGTATCTATAATCGGATAAACATGACATAGTCATAATATCCCGATAGCTGCAGCATATAAGAGAACCAGTTTTGTATCCTACGTGATCATCATCTCCACTATTACTAGAGTGATACTTCCATCTCGACATCATACCCAATACACTACGATTCTCAATATACCCAGAAGAGGCGTACACAGAACCTGTTAAAGCCCTGGATGACCAAAACCAAAGTACATTGATTGTCGCAAGATTAGCGGTGCAAGTCTCAGGTTAAGACCAAATACACCTACCCTGATTCGGACTTCCATAGACACATAGTAATACTACCAATGGAATTCTGAGGGGTCTATCCAGAGCGAAGCTGTTTTCCGTACCATCGGTAAAACACAACCTCCTACTACACTTGCATGAGTATCATATACCCAAATATGAGAACTATGTCGTTAGGCCCTCACAACGCGCACAAGTGTAATACTAGTCTATTCCGCATTATCGATGTCCAATCTCAATAATACTACGACTAGGGATATTTAATGATTAAACCTTTATGGATTGATACTGTCTCATATCATCTCAATCCAGGAACTAATCATATGGACCTTTCATCATTTATACATCTTGGTGATCTAATCACAAATGATAAAAGAGCAATTTCATTTGTCACATAGTTAATTTGTACAACAACACCATGATCTGTACAAATAGTGACGATATGGGTCATAATTGTCCAACAATCTCCCACTTGACCTATAGTCAGTCACCCAAGTGTCCTACACCCGAACTATGTACGGTTCGCTCAAACTTCTGAGAAAAGACTTTCGTCAGCGGATTTGCATGATTATCATCTGATGTGATTTATACGATCATCACATCGCCACGATGTATTATCCGAACGGATCAGATGAATAATCGAAGTATATATCTGGATCGTTGATGAGACCGTTAATTATTTAGCCTGCGTTGTAGCCTAGCTCAGCTGCTAACAGAACTACTCCTAATCTAATTAGGATTATTATCGATCCAAAAGGCTTCTATTGCTGCCTCAGTTGCAGCAATAACCCATTTTTGTTGTTTATTCGGTAACAGTATCTTGCTTGGAAGATTTCCAGCTCACTGTTCTGTTATTCAAACTTTATAGCACCTTTGTTACGACTTATAGTCGTTATTATCGGTTAGGAAACTTGCAGCAGTGATCCCAGTCACTTCAAGTTCTCATTCTCCATAGAAAAAGACAGCATCCTTAGTTCCTCTAAGATACTCAAGTATGTTATTAACATCAATCCAGTGATTATCACTCGGATTGGCCTGATTGTGACTCCATATGCTCAAAGGGTATGAGACACCAGGTCACGTACATTTTTCAATGTACGAGTTCTCGGAGAGTGCCAACAACTTTAAATATGTCCCAGTAGATCTTTATTCCTATAATAAAGGTTGTTTCTCCCAAGAATTCTACAGAGAATTTTCATGAAAGCCAAGCTTTCACCGATTATTTTATGGGAATATTATTTCCAAGAAATGATATGTTATCATTATTTAGGACATTCATTGTCAGTGCGCTCCCACTAACCTCCTTATATACACAAGAATCAATTTCGTTTTGAATTAAATCATATACCATTATGATTACATCAAAACAACAATTCCAATAACACTATGCTTGCTTCAATCCATCCATGGATCGAATTAACTTGCAAACCTTGTTTGCTTGTTTTAGTACGACAAAACCGTCAGAATGTTATAAACATCCTCCAAAAGGTTTCCGTTAAGGAAAGCGGTTTTGGCATTCCAACTGCCACATTTCATGAATGAAACATGCAGCATCAGCAAGTATTATCCAAATGGATTTACCATGGCAACATGTAAAAGGTTTCGTCGTAATCAACACAATGTTGATAACGATACATTTTCGCTACAAGCCTAACTTAGTACGTTGGTATGTTGCCTTCCACGTATGTCTTCCTTGAAGACTTATATGGTACCAATAGGCACAATGCCTTAATGTACAACAACTAGTATCCAAACTTAGTTGGTATACATGGAATCCATTTCGGACTTCATGGCACTTTGCCATAATAGGGAGTCGATACCTTGTATCACTTCCTCATACGTAGTCAGTTCGTATTCCTCAATAAGATTGACATCTTTATGAGGTGAGATCAGAAACCCAGATCCCAGGTTATTTTCTGACTCTCTCCGACTTACGTGGTTCTTGTGTATTCGAAGATTATTGGTATAGTTTCATCCTTGATGAACTATTTGTGTTCCATTAAGGAATCAGTGCCTGGAATAGTATTACTCCGATTTTCATCGAGTTTTACTTTACTCCCACTTACCACTGCATATATGTATTCCTCTTAGGAAAACTGCATGGTGAGCAACAATTACATTGTTCTCTAGTGAGTTGTATAAGTATTTTACTTTGGTTTCCCTAGGATAACCTACAACTTGAGGCACTTATCCGATTTGAGTTTTAGTTTGGTATCATCCAAACATATGCCTAGCATACCCAAATCTTCAGGAATGAGAAAACCTGGTTTCTTTCATGTTCATATCTAATATGAAGTCTGTCAAACAGATTTTATGGAACCTTATTCTAAATAAGTTCTGCACTGTTAATGCGTATCTGTTGAAGGAAATGGTAGCTCAGAGCGACTCATGATTAACCTTATCATGTCCAATAAAATTCGGTTTCTCCGTTTGGACACACCGTCAAACTGACGTGTTCCGGGAGGAGTCCTCATTGAAAGAATATTATACTCTTTCAAGTATTTGAGAAACTTATTACTTAAGTATTTTCATCATAGTCTAACTGTGATGGTTTCTATACTATAGCCGATCTGTTTGTCTATTTCGTGTCGAAACTCTAAAAGTTTCTGATTTATGTTTCAAAAGAAACACATAACCATAACGCGATGCCACATCCGTGCAGGTCACAAAACATTCATATTCACATCTAGTCTAGCTAGATATGGGCACACCTACGTCACTATGAACAAGGGCTAACAGATCGATGGCATTTACACTTTTACCATGTAAAGGTGTTTTAGGCACTTTGCCCAATAAACTAGATTCGTAGACTTTATTTGAATGGAATCAAATTAGTCCTAGTACCCACTCTTCGAAAGTTTGGATATACGAGTCTTGTTTAATTGTGTCCCAGACAACAATGCCACATTTAAGTTTTAACTGATCAAATCAGTTTGAGCTATTTGTTTGTCATGTTATATGTTTGAGATTTATTTATATTCAAAATATAAATTCTGTTATTCACATCTAATGTGGTTATCTCAATATCATCTTTATAAAATAAAACACTTTAGTGTTATAAGATATAAAGGTAAATCCGCAACGGATTAAACACTGATATAGAGATAATGTTTCTAGTCAAACTAGTTACATTCTAACAGTTTCCTAATTTAAGTACACACCCGAAGGGTAGTTCCTAAACTTAGGTCTCTATGGTTAAAACAGCGACTTTCGTCCTGTTTCCAATTCGTAGATTAATCTCATTTGAAGTCAGTATCCTGCTTTTCAGTAGATTCTGCACACCACTACATATTTATGTACCACTTCCAGTATCTAAAATCTAATTTTAATACTAGCAGTGAACATATTTATAACAAACATATTTGAAGTCGGAGCCTTGCAGCATCTTCAATTCCTTCATGTCTGCCTTGTCCCCGTTTGCCACAGTTTAGGCAGACATTGTGGGATATGTTCTTTATCTTCCCAGAAGATTATAATGACTCTTCATTTGCCCCTTTTCACACTCCAGAAGCCTTTGGCCAAGCCTTGGCCTTCTAGAATATCGAAGTAAGGTGCGCCTTGCGCTTCTTGCCTTATTGCAAACTTTGGCTTTGTCTCCTTGAGAATAGCCATTAACTCTCCAAGAGTTTACTATTGCAATTTAGTATTTCAAAGATCTAAAACAGATCTATGAAGATCCTTCAATTTCATTATCATACTTTAAGGATCTAATCCTTAGTTCTGATTAAGAAATTAAGGAGTCTATTTGGCAAGCATAACGGATTAAGCACTAAAGTTATCATCACATGAATATTCCAAATATCATGTTCTACTATTTGCTTAACTCCGGGCTTAGGCCTAATATGTTATTTTATCAAATAAAGTAACTTATTAGTTTCCAGGACCATCCTGAAATTTTATATTCCCAATTTGAAAATTAAAGTCGTTTAAATACATTTTCAGCCAGAATTATGTTTTAAACACTAATCTTTCAATTATCTTGATTCTAATTGTCCAACTATTTAATCAACGATTTAGGTATTATTTATTGTAATGATTACTATAGTCCAACTATATAATCAACTATAATTCAATAGGTTAAATTCAATTATATTGATTACTATAATCCAATTATAAAATCAACTATTAATTGAAATTAGTTTGAATACAGTCCAACTGTTTTATCAAAACAACAATTAATTATTAGTCCAACTAATATATTAATTTATTGACGAATAATTTGTAATGATCGCGTATGGCAAGTTACTAAACGAATATTGTAAATTTAATACTTGCATCCCACTATTTTTCGGCGAGCCTCTAACCCTCTGTTGAGTACTCAGGAAACCTTGTTTCCTAGTGGGCTAGGATCCCATTAAATAACACACAATCTTGACTTTGGCCAACAAATTGTATGATAATTAACTAGGTAGATCTCTAAGATCAATTGGATCTCATCCAATTCCTAGATCCAGTATGTGGACATCCAAGTCCGAAACATATATCTTATATATGCCAATATATCCAATATATTGCCTAACCTTTTTCCTCTGAATCAACTAAGCATTGGCTTTGGCACAACAAACTTAGTGATCCCAGTTAAGCGGAACTCATTGACCTTGGAAAGCTTCGTAATCAATGTCGATGGACAAGAAGTGATCTTGACTTTGGCCAACAAATCACAACTTGGACAAGACACCAATATGGAACAAAGCCTTCATGATTCAAACACATCCTCGACGGACAAAGGTCTTGACTTTGGCCAACAAACCAATGCCAGTCTTAGATCTTGAGTAAGAATCACTCAATGGAAGGAAAAACGCTTAATATGATGTTGAGGGTTTTTCGCGTGCAATTGGCAACCAATTATTTATCTTTGTTAAGGTCTCATCATCATACACCCTTAAACATGCATTCTAAACACATAATAAGGCGCATATAAATAAATAATAATGATATGCGGATAGATACTCAACACATTGTTCCTAGAACAAATCTCTCCATTTCCTCTCTCCCGCTAGCACATGTATTACTTCTACCCGTTACATAACACTTCTAAAGAAACCTCATTTACATTGAGGGGAATAGGTGAGAAGAGAAATACAAAGAGTAAGGAGGTAATAGGCTGGACACGCAGGTTCAATTTAATAAATTCTAAATTTATTACAACAATTTCCAAAATTGCCCCACTCATCTAATATCCATCCGATATACATTATTCATGCATCGCAACCATGTATTCACACAAGCATGTTATCAATCAATCTAATCCAATTAATTAATCTGATAATTAATGACCATCCAATGTTCAAACAACGATTTGATTTTGCTCGAGTCAAACTCGTTTTGCGAATAAGTACTCAAAGTACGAATTCTTGAATTAAATTAAACTACAACATTAAATCCAATTTAACTTGCATTTAATACTAATTCATTTATTTAATTCCAAATTAAATACTACACTTTATTAACGAACCTTTACGACTTAGATTCCTAATCTAATCGTTACGGGTCTCAAAGCCCGATTAACATCCAATGTCAATTTAATTTAAAGTCCAATGGGCTTTTAATTAATTTCTAAGGCATGGACTTTTGGTCAATATGGGTCAAACCCAAATACCAAAACCCATTTAAGGAATCACCCTTATATGCCTAGAAACCAATTTAGGCCCATTAGGCCCAATTAAAGTTAAAGGTCCATTAGTCATATTGGACTTTATGGATGTGGTTTTGGGTCCAATTGGATCCAACCAATTTGCCTAAACCAATCTTAGTACAACCAAGCCCATTTAGCCCAATTACAACTTTTAAGGCCCAATTCCAAAATAAGCCCAATTAATTAACTTACAAAATTCCAAATTTCACAATTAATTAATTAAAGTGTATGCCATAATTAATTACCTAAATTAACATTTCTAAAACATCAATTTACACAATTAATTATGCTCATTAGCATCAAAACATGTCCAATACATTTTAATCAAAAATCAAACCCATTTATACATGCTAAAGTCACGGAAATTTGGGGTTTTATATGTCCAATTCGAATTCAATCCAATTAAATCCACAATCAACATTACCCAATGCTTTCCAACTCATCCAATGATCAAAAACACAAAAATTACCATGACAATTAGGGTTCATCATTCTCGGCCAAGCCTCAACAATTGGGGAAAATTGTCCAATTCAAAATTCATCAAATTGACAATGCATAACACCATGTTATCAATATTTAAGCATACTCAAACATTCAATTTCACTCAAACATGCTCAAATCAATTTTTCCCAATTTTAACCCTAAGTTTAAATTTCATGCTTAAACAGTTTTGATACCATTGTTGGGTTTCTACGGTCCCAACGATCGATTTAAAGCAATGAAATTAACATGTGAATACTCGAAGAAGTTGCGGAATACTTACATCGATTGGTTGAGGAGATGCGTCGAAGAACAAAACTTTTTTCTGCCCTCCTTGGAAGCTCACGACAGTGTAGTAATTTGGCCTCCAAATTTTCGATCATATCCTCCATTGGTGCTCCAAGCTCCAAGCTTCTCAAATGGTGATTCCAAGCTCACAAGTGGGTTTCCCTATCATCTTAGGATGAACTCTAATGTGTGTGCTAGCACTCTTGATTTTGCAACAAAATCATCATCTTACTTCTCTTTGTTCTCGGTTTTGTGCCGAAAAATTGAAGAAGAAATTGGCCCTAGGCCGAATAGATGAAGAAAGAAAGAAGGCCACATTGGCCGAAATCCATTGAATGAGAGAGATAATGAATTGTTTTGTTTTTGTATATCTAATACACAAAACCAAAAATTCAAATACCAAAATATTAAACAAATGGTAAATGTCTTTCAAGCTTTCAAAAGCTTTTCCAACAACTCCCATCTACTATTCATATCACACAAGACTAGACATCACATCACTCAAAGTGACAAGTGATTTGACGCTTGATGCGACTAGCGATTTGACGCTTGATGTAACTTGCAGGCCGCACTTGAATTCAAAATGCGAGTGCGCTCACAAACACTCCCGGGCTCGGGTTCGCTAATTCCAAATTAACGAATTTTCCGTTGCGACGAAATTAAATCTAATTTAATTAAATAACTTTGCCTAGTAAAATTACTATTCATGTCGCTAACGAATTAATTCTAAATTAACTCGTTCGCCCAAATTAAATCTAATTTTAATTCCGCGTCGAAATCCAATTTCGTATAATATATCGAATATATTATTTTATCGATTAATTCCAAATTAATCGTTCTCTCTCTTAAATGATATTTTATCCCAGATAAAATATCTCTGTAATTAATCCCAGATTAATTTTCTCTATCATCTAATTAATCCCAGATTAATAAAGTGCGAGTCATACGTCATCGGTGAATCTTCGGGAAGCGACCCATGAGATCCCCGGATATGTTGGCAGTAAATCCGGTCGTCGGACTATCTGAACACGTATGTACCTAGTACTACGTTTTTACCGATTTACAAGACAATGTTGGCTTCTAGCAAAGCGCCATGCCTACCCAATTCTCCAGAAATATCATTACAGGAATATGTGATCTATATCAGGCGTAGTATACGTATTATTGCGTATTTCGATCCAATATCGGATGTCATGTGCAAGGCCTGGGGCTAGAATTTTGTCTGCCCCGTACGAAGCACATATCAGATCTCTGGTAACTAGTCTCTATAATCGGATAAACATGATATAGTCATAATATCCCGATAGCTGCAGCATATAAGAGAACCAGTTCTGTATCCTACGTGATCATCATCTCCACTATTACTGGAGTGATATTTTCATCTCGACATCACACCCAATACACTACAATTCTCAATATACCCAGAAGAGGCGTACACATAATCTGTTAAAGCCCTGGACGACTAAAACCAAAGTACATTGATTGTCGCAAGTATTAGCGGTGCAAGTCTCAAGTTAAGACCAAATACACCTACCCTGATTCAGACTTCCATAGACACATAGTAATACTACCAATGGAATTCCGATGGGTTTATCCAGAGCGAAGCTGTTTTCTGTACCATCGGTAAAACACAACCTCCTACTACACTTGCATGAGTATCTTATACCCAAATATATGAGAACTATGTCGTTATGCCCTCACAACGCGCACAAGTGTAATACTAGTCTATTCCGCATTATCGATATCAAATCTCGATAATACTACGACTAGGGATATTTAATGATTAAACCTTTATGGATTGATACTGTCTCATATCATCTCAATCTATGAACTAATCATATGGACCTTTCATCATTTATACATCTTGGTGATCTAATCACAAATGATAAAAGAGCAATTTCCTTTGTCACATAATTAATTTGTACAACAACACCATGATCTGTAAAAATAGTGAAGCTATGGGTCATAACTGTCCAACAAGAAGGTGTCGGACTCTAGAAAAGTAACATCCATGGTGATGTAGGACCGTTTGGTGGTGGGATTGAAGCATCGATACCCTTTTTTATGTAAGCCATACCCCAAGAATAGGCACCGGACAACGCACGGATCCAATTTAGTTCGTTGATTCTTATGAAGGTGAACAAAAGCAACATAGTCAAAGATGCAGGGAGGAATCATCAAAACAGTAGGTAATGGGACATGACTATAAAGAACCTGTAATAGAGTCTTAAAGGTTAAGACTTTTGTAGGCATACGGTTCAATAAATGCACAGCCGTAGAGACAACATCATCCCATTAGTGACTAGGTACATGCGTCCCGATCAATAAAGCACGTGCAGTTTCTAAGATATGTCGGTTTTTCCTTTCGACAGTACCATTTTGTTGTGGAGTCTGAGAACACGAGGTCTCATGGAGAAGACCATGACTCTGAAGGTATGTCTGAAATTCCCGATTAACATATTCCCCTCCATTGTCAGAACGAAGGATCTGAATCTTAGCAGAAAATTGTGTCTGAACCATGATATGAAAGGATTTGAAAACACCGAATACTTCATCTTTGTGTTTCAGTAAGTAACGCCATGTCATTTGAGTGCAATCATCAACGAAAATCACAAACCAACGATGACCAGAAGATGTAGTTATCGGGGAAGGTCCCCACACATCAGAATATATTAAAGAAAAATGAATTCTACTTTTATTCATGCTCACAGGATAAGAAACCTTATGACTCTTGGCTAAAATGCAAGTAACATTTAAAGTTTGAGTGCATTGTATTGGAAAATAAATCTGGAAATAAGTGCTTCAAATAACCAAATGAAGGATGTCTCAAGTGATGATGCCATAGCCAAATCTGCTTATCTTTGTTGTTAACCATATGGTGCATGTGATTGGCTCTACCCGAACTGAGGTCATCCACGTAGTATAATACCCCATCTTAGTACCACGCCCAATTATCTCCTTGGTGAGAATATGCTAAATGAGGCAAAAGGTGGAATTTATTAATACCACACAATTGAGATCAGCAGTCACTTGGTTTGTATATATCAGTTTGTTGGAAAGAGATGGAACAAGTAAAGTATGAGATAATAATAAAGAAGGAGATAAAGTCACAGTTCCAGCCTGTGTAACCGGATAAGTGACCCCATTAGCATTAGCAACATAACTTCGTCTCAGTGGAGTTGTATGAGAGAAATCATTGGAATCAAACGCCATGTGGTCGGTAGCCCCAAAGTCGAGAATCCATTTGTCAGCATCATTGTGAGTAGAGCTATGAAGTGCGTTAATGCTATTACCTGTATTATGTGAAATTTCTACTTGGGAGGTGAGGAATAGCGAAGGTTCACCGGTGACCACGACAGCTCTCATTGTGCTGTCATCAATAATAGAAGCTTCCCGTTTTTTCTGTGCCTGAAGATCATGCCACCAATCTGGATATCCATGTAACTTGAAGCAAGTTTCACGAGTATGTTTGGTGTTGCTACAGTGAGCGCATTTCATGCCATCAGATGAAGCCTTAGATTTAGGGGATGGATTTGGCTTTCCATTGCTCAGGGAAAGAACCTTTGCTTTCGGTGGTGTATGATAGTGGCCTGCCTTATTCCTTTGGATGCCATAACCACTCTCGGGGCATTATCTACACCTGATGTTATTACCATCTGCCTGACATTTTCCTGTCGGACATGAGCATAAGCCTGCTCAACCGTAGGGAATGGTTTTAATTGGAGCACATCACTCCGAGTCTTATCTAGCCAGTCATCCAATCTATCAAGGAAGATATAAACTTGGTCTTCCTGTAGAATTGAATTGTATTTATGAATGTCACCAACACATTTCATTGGGTTAGGACAATGAAAATCAATTTCTTTCCACAAGCCTTGAAGATCATTGTAGTATTTTTCAATGGATCCGTCAGCTTGTTTCATGCGAGTCACACGACGCCGGAGATCATAAACTTGAGACGTATCTTTCCCATCAAAATAGGTTGTAGCAGCAGAATCCCAAACTTGTTTTGCAGTTGGGAAGCGAATGAAATTAGCGATCAGGGAAAAGTCCATTGAATTGATCAACCATCTATTTACAATGGCATTTTCAGTTTGCCATCTCCTAAAAGATGGATCAGTTTCTAGGGACTTGGGAGTGTCTCCATTGATATATCCCAACTTGTCTTTGCCGGAGATATAAATCTCAACAACTTGGGACCATAAGGCATAATTGGAGCCATCCAACTTGATGCCGATTGGAGCAATCGGAGAATCAGTAGGCAATGGGTGTGGTGGGGTCTGAGATCTGGTAAAGGCTTCGGTCATCTTGGTTGTCAGGTTAGTAAGAATTGAATCGGTTTGGGGGTTAAGTGGTTGCATCAGATTAGTGGCTATGACTGAAATTATAGTTGACCATTAAACTATGAGATTTTACATTAAAAACAGATTCCTATAATTTCTCTATTCTAACAGCTCACACCAACATTCACCACCTATCCAATGATCAGAAAAATAAAGCTTCCATTTAACATATGTAAATGATTCAATAACCCAAACTTCCACAAAAAAAATTTATCACTAAACTTCCACTTACCTATACCTATTTATTATCAACACTCCTAACACTCACCAGTTCAGTTAAGCAACAAAGATGACACGTTAAGCAATATATCTTCAGTTTAAAATAACAATCCCAGCAAATTTCATTATGATTTCCTCCTCATTAGCAATATTTGTATTCATAACATCAACACTAAACTACTATTATTTCTTCCCTTCATAATTGCACACCCCATTATATATCACATTAAAACTTTGCCGAGGCTTAAATGATAACGAGGCCTATTGAAAACTTTTTTGTCGTTTCAACAATATTCTATGATGAAGGCATTTTATCTCCCATGAATTTACACTAATATATATATATATATATATATATATATATATATATAGTATTATCATTCCTAGATCTGAATGATCATTGGGTGCTATTAGATAGGTTTCAAGTTATGTATATTTGCCACCCGATCATTCCAAAAAAGCGATAAGTATGATTTGATGTAGCTATTAAGGGACGAGTACGGACATTTTTCTCTGTTCAATCTAGTAATTTATTAAATATATTTTACAAATTAATGAAAATTATGATTTGTTAATAAAATAATTTTGATTCATCCCTTTAAAATAAAGAGTATTTACCACTTTTGTCAAAATTAAATTTTGCCCCTTGAATTAATGTTTAGGCTATGTGATATCCTCATTTTTTATAATTTTGGGCAGTTTTTTATACCTAAAATCTACTTTTTCAATAATTATTTAGAAGTTATTGTTATACTAGATAATAATATAGGATGTTTTTAGGGGGATATTTATTAATGTCACAAAAAAAATATCCCCTATAATTATTGAATAATATACATGAAGTAAATACAAATTCATGAGTCGTTGAATAGCTTCGGCCCCTCAAAACTCCCAACACATAAATGATCCCATATTGTTCAAAAATCTACGCTAAAAATTCTGAAAACTGAAAAGACCCATGAGGCCCGAAGTAAGGAAATTAAAAAAAAAAAATGGAGTTTCAGAATAAATGAGACCTTTTGGACCTTCTTCTAAATCAGACTTGACTTTCAATGCTCACTAATGACTTGGGCTTCTCCACCGACCAGCTACTTGTAAACCAACTAAGCTAAACATTTCCGAGTTACAATGATGTTAAGAAAGTAAATTTTGAAGCAATCATGTCACTATAAACATAAAATGGACCCTACATTTCTTTTCTTTCTTTCTTTTTTCTTAAAAAGAAAAAAAAAATAATGATAGTGACACAAAGAAAAAATAGCACAAATACATAAAAAAAAAAAAAAGACAAATAAATTTAATTATAAGACAAATAATTTTACTTATTTTTTAGTGTTTTTGTACTATTTTTTGTGTCTATCAATTTTTAAAGAAAAAATAAAAATGTCATCTTGAAAATAAAAATTTTCTATAATAATAAACAACGGTTTTAAATATTTAAGTTATAGCAACATTTTTGTGTGATAAGTTGTAATGACTTGTCGATGTGAACAAATGATAATTGACTCAATCAAACTAATCTTGAGAGCACTTACAAAAACGGGAAATTTTGTTTTAAAGGTCGTTAATTTTTTTTCAAAATAATCCTGGTGGATTAAATAATTTTTTATTATTTAAAATATTTAAAAAAAATTTAAATCAAATTCAGAGTTAGATAAAGACAGCACACTCCTAGTGTCGCCCGGTTACTTTGCTGTCCGAACTTAGAAGTCCAAGTGTCATGTAAGTCTAAGTACTTGTTCGGTATAGTTTTTAGTAAAGGTAAAAGAATTTTTTTAATCTCAAAAAATTATTTCAAAATTCTTAGTGGTGTTTGGTTGTATTTAGAGTAGAGTTTTTGAAAATAAAAAAAGTTATTTCGATTCTATTAGCAAAAGCTCAAAATTTAAGATTTTAAAAATACGGGTTTGAACGTTTTTTTAAAGAATTAAATTGTCTAAAATATCATTATTTTAATTCACATCATTATTTTATTTCTTCCGTAACACAATTTTAAAAAACTTGTATATTAAAATAATTTTACAAATTTTAATAAAATCTCTCATTGACGACTAAATATCTAAGAACTTTTTGTCAAAATTGTACTTTTAAAAATTATATTTGAAGAAGCTCTACTTAAGAAGTTATACCAAATGGAGCCTAAGATACAATAGAAAATTATTTTAACCATTGTTCTAAAATTTAAACCGATGTTGAATCAATGATCAAAAAAAGTACAATGGGTCACTGGTTCGACCGATTGAACCGGTAAAATTGACTGATGTCATAAATAGTTAATTAAAAATTATATAAAAATTTAAAAATAATACAATACATATAAAAATACAATAATTAATTTTAATAATTTTAAACTTCAAAATAAAGTGATTTGGATTAAAAAACGATTTGAAATCCTTTTATTTAAAAAAAAAAAAAAAAAAAAAGTCTAAAACCGATGCGGTTCACCATTTCACCAGTTTTGAGTGATTTTTTACATAACCGATTTTTTAAATTTTTCGTACGAAATTCATGACTGATTCACGATTCGATCGACCGATCCGATCTAATTATGAAAACACTGATTTTGACATAAAACATGAATCTTGAACTGTTTTGATAATTTCACTTTATAATTTAAAGCCTTAGTGTAATGTAACATACTTTGTTGGAATCAAAAGCATTGATTACATGTTTAATTTTGACCTATTTTCATATATGCACTTTTACCGTTTTTTCAGTTTTTTATACTTTAATTTCATCATCATTTAACTAAAAGGGTTTTTATCATTTTACTACCATACAAATTGAAAAATTAAAAAATAGGTACAAAAATATTGATATGTAATATTTTATTACTATATATAGACTCGGCCAAGGTTCTAGTTCCGAACCGGATGGAACCGGACGGTTCCGGTTCCGGTTCTGGAACGGAATGGTATTTTATAGGTTCGGTTAGGGTCAGAACTCTAACGGAACCGGTTGGAACGGCATGAACTGAATGGTTCAAGCGATTCCAACGGTTCCAACCGAAACCGAGTTGGAACCGTAGGGTTCCAACCCTTTCCCCAACGGCTAGCCGTTGGGCTGTGGGCATGGAGCCCAACAGCTCCCTGCCCCCAAACGTATATATACTATAAAAAAAAAATTTAAATTTCCCAAATTACCCTTAATAACAGTAATAAAACGGTTAATTTTAGGGCCATTTTAGGTATCACAAAAATATTCTTAAAATGTATAAATATGGGTCCATTTTCATTATTTCAACACATCAATTTCTCAATTCTCAATTCTCTTCATTCCTACAATTCTCTCATTCGCAATTCTCTCATCTACAATTACAATTTATCATTCTCAATTCTCTAATTCTTTAAAATTTCTTAAACAACAAATAGCAATCTCATCTGAGAACACAATATCAAATGTGTCAACCCAAGAAAGCTGCCCTAGTATCGGTTCATGGAGAAGAGAAGTTAAGCCTCGTTCCTCAAATGTTTTCAAAATTCATTTTCATTTAATCGATACTGTAAATGAAGGTTCAAGAACAATATGCAACCATTGTGGGGTTTCTTACAAATTTACTGGTGGATACGACAATATAATCAAGCACCTGTAAAGACATCATGTCGTTGAGCTTGGACTTGATACGACGCAAACTCAAATGGCTAGGTACGCATCATCTAGTAGAGGTACGAGTTCTTTAGATTTATTTAAATATTTTGATGTAAAAAAATAGATAAGAATTTGCTGAATTAACTTGTATGACACATCTTTATTTAAGTTTTGGTGAAAAACTTGCTTTTACTAATTACGTTCAAAATGCTTTAAATCATGCTACTTGTAGAATGACTCGAAATACAACAAAAAATCAAATTTTTAAATTATATAAAGATGGTAAAATTATTTTAAATGAAACATTTAGAGATATTAAATGCCGTCTTTCTATTTGTTCTGATATTTGGAGTGACCATTGGCAAACACACTCATACATGGGTGTGACTTGTCATTGGATTGATGCATCATAGAACATGCAAAATTGACTTATTGCATTTAGAGTTTTTGATGAACAACATACTGTACAAAATATTTATATAATGATGAAAGTAATTTTTTATGAAAATATTTTATTAGGTAAAATTTTAACAATTGGATTTGATAATTCATCTGCATGCGAACCAAATTTAGGGGGTCGATTTTTTCATGTTCGTTGCACATATCATGTCCTTATTTTATGTGTTCAAGATGGTTTGGAAAAATTATCACCTTTCATTAATCCTATTAAGAAAGTACTTAATTGTATTTGGTCATATTCTCAAGTTAGAAGAGAATTGGCCAAGTTTTGTAAATTAAATGGTATTAAATCGATAAAATTTTCACGAGATGTTCCAACACATTGGAATTCAACTTATTTTCTTTTATGTCAAGCTTTGCAATAAAAAGATGCATTATGTAGTTTTTTCTCAACATGTTCAACATATCACATTTTTTCCTAGTCAATGGGAAGTTGGTGATAAAATTTTAAAAGTTTTTAATGATGTTACAAAAATATTTAGCGGAGTTTATTATCCTACAACACATTTATTTATTCTTAAAAGTTTGAATTTTGTTGATACTCTCAATTATTTTGTTTGAAGTTATTAATGTTATGAAATGAAAATAATTGCATTATTTTAGAGACATTCTTTTACTTTATCTTATTGTTGTTGTTTTTTATCCTAAATTTAAATTAGAAGGTTTGAATAGTGATTTACAAGCTTACTATAGATATTTAGGAATATTAGATGAAATTGATATTATAAGAATAATAGCTAAAATAAAAATTGATTTAATAGAGTTATTTAATGATTACATTATAAGATATAACTTGCAATTAGTAGGACAATCTAGTAGTAGCGAATTCGTAATGCAAACAAGACTTAGCGCAGGTGATCGTCGGTTACTACAACGAAATAAAAAACATAGGGATAACACGACTAATAACCCGGAATTAGATAATTATTTATCTACAAATTTTGAGTTTTCAACTGAAAGTTTAGTTAGTAAAATTTCCAAATCCTTGAATGGTGGAACCAACATCAAAATATATATATAATGTATTATCAATTATTGCTAAAAAGATATTGACAGCACTTGTTTCCACCGTTGTGGTTGAGCAAACCTTCAGCATGAGAGGCAATATATTGGAAGTTAGACGGTCTTCATTACATCCAAGCACTCTAGAAGCAACAACATGTGTGGATGATTGGACCCGATCTGATCTGAGGCAACAAGAAGATGCCCCCGATGAATTTGAAAACTTGTTCGAAAATTCATCTACAAGTGCAAGCGGAACTGGAGCTGAAAGATCAACAGACACTGATAATGATGATTGATAATTAAAGAATTGTAAAATTACAATAGGGAAATGTCTTTAAAATGTAATGGAACTACGTGAGCTTTCATTCCTCTCACCCTGGAGGATACGTAGACAGCTTAAGTTTTTAAAAATTTAAGTTCAAGTTCTTTAATTTAATAATTTTATTTTTTAATTTTTTTAGACAAGAATTTTATTTGTAATTTAATATAATTATGTAAGTTTATTATATAAATTCAAATTCATAATTTTAAATTAAATTAATTTTTCAATCTCAATTTTTTATTTTAAAAAAAGCAAAAAAAAAAAAAACTAATTGAACCGGAACCGAACGGTTCGGTTCCGATTCCGATTTCGGTTACCGAAATTAATCGGTCTGGTTCCGGTTCGGAACCGAACCGGACCGCCAGTCAGGTCTAATTATATCGTTATAAAAATTATATTTTACTCAAATATATGAAGTTTTACTACAATTTACTATTATATCATTATAAAAATTATATTATATTACTAGTAGTAAAATATACACATCAACATTTATTATAATAAAATGTTATTTCTCAATACTTCTTATAATAAGATTCAAGGTAATAGTAGTAAAATGTAATTTTTGTAAAGATATAGTAATAAAATATTACATCCCAATATTTTATGTACTTGCTTATTATTTCTCAAATTTTAAAGTAGTAAAATGATAATAACCCTAATTAAAACTATAGTCTTAATTTGAAGAATTTTGAATTCAGTGTTGAGTTGAATTGTTTTAAATTTTTCGCAATCTTCTGTCACACGTGATTTAATAACAATACACAATTAAAATTCAGTTACATTTAAATTTTTATCCAATAATTATCAATCATAATTTATTAAAAGAACATTTTAACACCGAATCCAAATCCTAATTTAATCTTAAATCAACCAAATTTTATTATCCACCAGACCACTTCTAATATTCTCAAACTTTATTTTATTATTATTATTATTATGAAATTTCAAATTTATTCATAAATAACAAACATAATAATATTATGAAATAGTGTTTATACAAGAGAACCCACTTATTATAAATATTAAAAATAAAAATAAAAATGGAAAATTTACAGCAAATTAAAAGAACCCCAAAGAGCTCCTCAAAAATACCCCAAAAAATTAATCAGAAGGAAAAAAATTAATCACGGGTTGGGGTGGCACGTGCATCAATCATCATGATGGTTGATGCACATTATTAACGCAAAGAGACGCGCCTACGCGTGTTAGAAACGCGCTCATCCGAAAGAACCGGCGATCTACATAGCGGGCAGTTAAAATTAAGGTGATGAAGCCACCCATCGAAGCACTCCTTATGAAACACGTGGCGGCAATCGAGCATCCTGACCATCTCCCCATCTCTTAGCGTGCACAAGCACACCATACAATCACTACTACTGCTTCCCCCACCCCCACCCCCACAACCACAAGAATATTTATTATTATTGCATTCATCATATCTGTAGGAAAAGGCCCGGTTATTGGTAAGCTGGTCGGCGAGGACTATGAAGCCAGCGAGACCCGGCCCGACGTTTGGGCTTGTCGGGTTGTTGTGAACCGGGACGAATCGGGTCATGCCTATGGATTGGAGGAGGCTGAAGAGGAGTGTGCGGAGATTGCCAAAGCAGTTGGCGATGAGGGCGACGAAAAGGAGTGGGAGGGAATCGGACGACAAGTCGATCAGCTGGCCTTGGAGTCCCATGATCGTCGTTTGATTTTTCTTTTTCTTTTTTGTAATTCGTTGTGGGGGGTTGTGTTGTGGCCAGTTCTTTATAGAAGAGAGAGGAGGGGGTTTGGAAGAGAGAGCATGTGTGGGTTCGGGACCCATATGAAAAATTAAACAAACAAATATTTGTTTTTTAGTGATATTATTATTATTATTATTATTATTATATTATTATTATTATTATTATTATTATTATTATTATTATTATTATATTATTATTATTATTATTATTGGCTATATGAATTTTGTGCCTCGATAAGGTTTTGGCCTTTGGAGAGCTTTTGTTATATTTTTCAAAACAATAATGATAATAATTTGATAGATTTAGATTTCAATTTCAATTTTGTTTGTCTTTTTTTTTTTCCTTATAGACCAATGGCGTTAGAGGACTCAAAACCTTTGTTTGTTTCTTTTAAATTTTCTTTTGTTTTTTATTTGTTTCGGATAGAGTAAAATGATGTTAAAAGATTCATTTAACCGATTTCATTTAACGAGAAAACACTATAAATGATTTGGTTTCGATAGACTAAACTCATTCTAACCTCGAAAGCCTCTTATAAATGTGATTAATACCTCTAAAAATTTACTATATACTAAAGATTTAGTTTAATTATGTAAACTGTATTGGGTTTGGTTTAAAAGTTGTACTTATAATTTGTGATAAAGTATTTTTGTTTTTTAATGTGTATTTTAAGGACATTTTATTTCCATTATTCAAGTATATAATGACATATGAAATAATTGTATATAATTGTTTTCTTAAACAGAAATATCTGTGAACATGTGACTTTTGCATTTTCTTTTGTGATAACTTGTTCATGATCCTGTGGAGCAAATTGGCCCCTTTTCAATCAAATAAAAGGTGAGAGCATATCAAAATGGAGTCACAAGTGTAGGGTAAAAACATATGTAAGTTCAATTGTTGCAATTGCATCCCATTGGGATCATACATGTGATAAAATTTATTTAATCAATTTTCTCTTTTATTTATATTAAATTTATAAGTAATAATTGGGTATTCATTATCATTTATTTAAAAATTCATCTTTTATCTTCATTAAATTTAGGGTTATTTACGTTTCACTACTAAAGTTATGATCAAATAACAATTGGGTACTATGAATATTAACATATTACATTTTACTACTAAACTTATAAAAATTTAACATTTTACTACTTTTCCATCCAAACCGTTAGTTGACCGTTAATTGATATTGACATCCTAAGGATAAAAGAGTCTTAACACACATATTATTATAAATTATAAATATTATAATCAACTAATGATTTTTGAGTATATCTCTTTTATTGTTATACTTTAAGATATTTTGGTTATTATGAGAATTTTAATTATTAAATTATTTGGTAAATTAAATTCTTTATTTTATTGGGTTATATAAATAATTTAGAGATTGAAGTATTTTTATAAATGTGATTGTTGATTGTATTTCTTTTATTGTTATATATAAGATTTAGATCTGTTTTTTAAAGGGTATAATTATAATTTTCACTTTTATTTTATTTGGAGGATAAAATAGTATTTTTAAAGGTCAACTGACGGTCAACTAACAGTTTGGATGGAAAAGTAGTAAAATGTTAAATTTTTATAAGTTTAGTAGTAAAATGTAATATGTTAATATTCATAGTACCCAATTGTTATTTGATCATATCTTTAGTAGTAAAACGTAAATAACCCTTAAATTTACAAAGGTGATAATTTGATATTCAATACCCATCATTTATTAGTTCCAAAAAGCTCCAAAATAATGGTTAAGGTGTGGTCAATTTCAAGTGAGGTCAGTCTCATACTTCAAGAAAGGTCGTGGCCATCGTGGGACACTTACCCCACATCATATGGGTATGTTCCCTATACATTATAGTCCATAAGACACTTAGACATACATGTGGAGGGCACCTTATTTTTTATTTTATTTTTTTTTGGAAACGAGGGAAACACTACCACCAAATCACTCATTCTGGGCCGCGATGCAGGTAAAACCACCGGCTATCCCAGGCTCTTACAAGAAGTGCACCCCTTGAATTCGAACCCAGAACCTCAAGGTGAGATCCTGGACCCTACACCACCAAGCCACACGGAGTCACCTTATTGCTAATTAGTAAAATACAAAACAAGATCTGTATGTCGATTGATTTGATCCATTAAAGAATGCTCAAATGTTTTCTGTGTTAAAAATGATAACAAATATGTATTGGCGTGGAGGGCTAGTGTTCTCACATTCATTAGGTCACTAGCCCTTTCTATAAAATAAAACCAATAAAATTTTTTTAGCCAAACCATAAATAATCAAAAGTGCTTCAATGTCATATAAGGAAAATATAAAAGCATCAAGTACCAAGTTGATGATGGCATACATCTCCATATTAAGTTCCAAGTTGATGATGGCATACATCTCCATAATTGTACCTTTAAATTTTTTTAGAGTTAATTATACGAATTAAAAAGTAAAATGTTATATTCATTGTTTTGAAAACCAGATCGAATTGGCCGGTCGAACCATAAACCGGCCGTGAGTCCAGTCCGACAAAGTAATAAAAATTGGTCTTCAAAAAATCGGCCAAAATCGACGAATCGGACTACTGCAAATATTTTTTTAATCAACAACTAAAATTTAATATTTTTTTATAATTTTTAATTAAATAAAATTATTTATAACGTAGGTCAGTTCTACCAGTTTTCCAAAACGATTCAACTGGTTAGTGACTCATTAAATCTTTTAAATTATCGATTTGATCATCGGTCCGATTCTGAAAACACTGCTGATTTTTTTTATTTATCAAAAAGTGGACATGACCCCAAGGAAATACATTCAGTGTGATTCGAACTTTAAACATGAGAGAGAGTAAACCACAGATCTTTAACACTGAGACAACCATGAGGTTGTTATTAAGTGTTCAAGACTTTCTTATTTATATCGTAGCAAATTTTTTTTTTTTTTTTTGGAGTTCATTTATTTGTTCTATCTCTTTTTTTTTTTTTTGAAAATAAAATTCATTACTTACTGAAAGAGGTGAAAATACACTAATATTTGAAGGAAAGCTATCTTTCCAAATAACAGGATAAACTTCGCTCATTGCCAGTTTAGCAAGAGCGTGAGCAATAGAATTACAGAGACGAGAAACATGGTCAACAAAAAACCAACTAAAAAGCCTAGCTTCTCAACATATCATCAATAATCCACAAAATCTATGACATCGTGCCCTTCTGTTAGAAATTAAATCCACTACTTGAGAGCAGTCCGATTCCACAAATAGCAAACGCAAATTCATATCTGCCGCAACTTGGAGACCAAACTTTATAGCTTCTGCTTCTACAACCCGCACATCTCCATTAAAGCCAACATTTTTCACAGCTGCACACAGAATATCCCCAGTCGAGTTTCTAAAAACCACGCCCAAACCTGCTTTGCGCTTGCACTTCCCTATAGCCGCATCTGAGTTCATTTTAATCCAACTCTGGAGGGGGTTTCCATACATAGTTACCATCCCGAACTCTCTTAGGCAGTGAGTGACACAAAATTGGAGGTATATTGAAGTTCTATAGAGTCTACCATCGTTTGAGCTCTTCCAAAAGATCTTGAAGGATTATCAATGTTTCCTTCAAAGATTTGGTTATTTCGAGCTTGCCACACAACCCAACAATTGGCTCGGAACAGCTCCAAATCGTCCGTCTTCTTAGATTTGTCCAATTCAGCCATCATCTCAACAAACCCCATATTCTTATCCACTTTACCACCTGGGAAAATCTGAGACAGTTTCCAAATTCTCCGAGCATGCTTACACTGAAAAATGGCATGAAAAGTTGTTTCAATTGCTATTCCACATCTAAGACATCTAGGGTCTTTCACCACCATCTTCTTAGCAAGGTTTTCGGCAGTGGGCAGTAGATCAACTGCCACTCTCCATAAAAAAAGCTTAACCTTTTCCGGAAGCAAGCTACCCCAAATGAATTTCCAATACACATCATTGTTATCTGAACTACTAGAAACATCACCAAGTTTTGCCATCCAAGCCACTTGGTATCCACTTTTCACCGAGTATTGCCCCTTTTTTATCAAAGTGCCAAATTTGATGATCCTCCTTCACCCTACTTGGCAACATAATATTTACTATAGCGTCTACATCAAAAGGATGGAAATTTTGTCTGAGTATGTCTTCATTCCACTGATTCCCTTGCAATAAATCAGCCACACAACCATCCCTCTCCCACGAAGAAGGCATAACTGGTTTGAAGGAATATGGTCTTGGAATCCAATTGTCCTTAAAAACTTTGACTCTTTGCCCATTGCCTATTCTCCATCTAACACCTTTATTCAGTAACTGCCTACCCCACAGGATGCTCTGCCATACAAATGATGGGTTTGAGCCAAGTTTAGCACTCTGAAAATCCAATTTAGCAAAATATCTAGCTTTTAAAACTCGAGCAACTAATGAATTAGGCTCTTGAATCACCCTCCAACCTTGCTTAGCCACAAGAGCTTGGTTAAAAGAAGACAAGTCTCTGAACCCCAAGCCACCCCTAGCCTTTGCAAAACACAACTTCTCCCATTTAATCCAGTGAATTTTCCTCTTACCGTTATCTGCACCCCACCAAAACCTAGCTATTTCCTTCTGAATATCATCACAGACACATTGCAAGCAATTTAAAAACACTCATCGCATAAGAAGGCACTGCTTGAGCCACCGCCTTAATCAAGACCTCCTTACCACCACTAGAAAAGAATTTAGATTGCTAATTATTAATTTTTCCAATTACTTTCAGTCTGACTTCATTAAAGAAAAGAGATCTTTTCTACCGATCATAGCAGGTAAACCCAAATACTTCTCATGCCTCGAAACCACCCTCAAACCGAAAATACATCTGATAACTTCAACTTGAGCTGGATTCGTTTTACAACTGAAAAACATAGAACTTTTATCAAAATAAAAATCTGACCTGAAGCCCTGGAATATCTATCAAAAATAAGCTTCAAAGATCAACAATCTGCAGTCCTGGCTCTAGAGAAAATGAGACTATCATCCGCGAACAGCAAATGCGAAATAGAAAGCTCCCTGCTGAACCTTAAACCTCGAAAACAGCCCTGAATTTTCAACATTTGTGATCGTCTGTGAAAAAAACTTCAGCGCAAAGGATGAAAAGGTATGGGGAAAGCGGACATCCCTGTCGCAGCCCTCTTTGAGGCACAATGTGACCCCTAACTGAACCATTTAAAAGCACTGAAAAAGATGAAGTTGTAATACATTCCATAATAAGCCTAATCCATTCACCCCTGAAACCGAGCTTCACCATAATTCTTTGCAAAAACCTCCATTCCACTCTGTCATAGGCCTTACTAACATCTAATTTCAAAGCAACCAAACCACATTTACTTTTCGTTTTCCTAATCTTGTGCAAACACTCATAACCAATAATAATATTATCAGTTATAAGTCTTCCAGGGATGAAAGCACTTTGGGTAGGAGAAATAATCTGGTGTGAAGAATCTTAAGTCTGTTTGCTATGGATTTAGCAACCAATCTGTAGATGACGTTACAAAAACTAATGGGCCGGAAATCTGACACTTTTTCTGGTTTTGTATTCTTCGGGATCAAAGCAATGTAAGTATGGTTTAAGGGGCTATCTTACCTCCTCTGTTCAGGATCAACAAGCACGTGTCTATAACCTCTGCCCAACAACCTCCCAATGCTTCTGAAAGAAACCAGCTTGCAGCCCATCTGGTCCTGGTGCCTTGGTTGGGCACATCTGAGATAAAGCTTCCCTAACTTCAGCTTCAGTAAAAGGCTTTCCCAGGAAATGATTCATATCAGTTGAAACTCTGTGAGAAACACCATTCGTTATAACTTCCATATCCATCTCAGAAGGCTCCACACTAGTAAAAATGTCCTGAAAGTACTGCAAAAAACTCGTTCCAGATCATCCTGGCTTTCCACCCAACAGCCTTGATCGTCTTCTATCCAAGAATCTTATTTTTTCTGTTTCTAGACGAAGCTCTTTGATGAAAAAATCGTTGTTTTATCTCCACCTTCAACCAATCAGCTCTGGCTCTCTGCTTCCAATTCACCTCTTCTTCAAGTAACCATTTATCCAACAAACCTTCCATTGTCCTAATCTCTCGGCCATCATAGAAATGATTGTTATCCTCTTTGTAAGCTCTAAGATCATTCAGTAACTTTTGAATCTCTTTGTTCCTACCCTTGAATTCCCGCCTACTCCAAATGGTAAGACGCTCCATTGATCTATTGGTAATATCTTTGAAGTTCTGAACTTTATCACTGTTGGATCCTCTAGTAGAAGCCTGCCATTCCATCCTTATAATATCTTGACACTCCTTGTAAGCATTCCACCTATCTTCAAAGAAAAATCTCTTAGACAGAGTCTTCTTTTGGCTCATAATAATCTTTCTCTCTTTCACCTCCATAACCACTGGACAATGATCAGAACCCCAGGAATCGACATTAGATGCTCTCCCGTTAAAGAATTTCTGCCTCTAGCTCTCATTACACATGAACCGGTCCAATCTTTCTTCAATTAAATTAGAACCAAATCTTCTATTAGACCAGGTAAAAGGATAACCCTTGAAACCCAAATCCCTCAAAGAACAAACTTTGATAGCAGTATTAAAATCAGCAATGGCTAGCCAATTTCTCCCAACACCCCCTTTTTTTCATCAACGTGCAGAATCTCATTGAAATCTCCAAAACACAACCAATGTAAAGAAAAAATCTCATTAAGGCGTTTCATCAAACACCATGTATGCCTCTTTTGATCATTTTCCAGATGCCCATACACCCCCGTACATCGCCACATCAACTGATTTTCCTCATGAACCACCGCATCATGTGATGATCACTGAAGGATTTTACCTCCACGTCAATACTAGAATTCCCAAAGCAAGCTAAGCCTCCACTCAAACCCTTCATATCTACACTAAAACAGCAATCAAAATTTAGTTTCTGACTACAGCGTTTCATTTGTGCACCCATCAGCTTCGTCTCACTGAAGAAGACGATTTTTGGTTTATGCACTTGGAGAACCTTCTTCACCACTCGAAACGTTCGGGCGTTCCCCAATCCCGAACGTTCCAACTTAAGATATTCATTGGAGTCGGTGGGGCTGGGAACCAGCTACCACCGAATTAATTTCTGTCTTCTCATCTCCATCACAAAAGCATCCCTCTTCACCTACTTTCCTTTTTTTTTCTCAGAGAACACCAAAGTATTTTCCTCTTCCCTACTTCTTTTGCCCAGTTCCAAACCACAGCCAATATCCATAAGCCCACTTCTGTTTCTAGCATGAACCTTCCATTTTTTTTTCCTTGCCACGTTTAAGTGGCCCCACATCCATGTCATTATTTTTCTGGGCCTTATCAGCTTGGCCCAATGCAACTTTAGTTGAACCTTGACCAGCCATTTTTTCAAAAGATCCCGCTTCAAGTTTGCTATCCTTTCCCGCCTTAACTCGCTCTTCCTCTAAACTTTCTATAATTGTTCCATTTTCTGCCACTGCTATCAAACTCATTTCAGAAGTAACAACCTTTTTATTCTCATCCTTCGAGACTTGAGCTTCTGCCATTACCACCTCAGCATTACTCCCATCATCCTTACTACTACCCATATTCAATTGGGTCGGGTAGGATTCTGTTTGGATCACATCTAGCTGTTTGTTAACCATATCCATATTCTGATTTACGCCTTCTTCATCCCTCACCTTTGAATCAAAGCCTGCCCCCTTCTGATCCTTCTTCCTTCCCTTCCACGCCTGTTTGAACTTCACTCCTGAGGACGCTTTAAGCCACTGACCATAAGGAAAACCTGATTGTGAATTACCCGGGTACTTCTCGCACTCCTTGAAATGATGCCCAATACACCCACACCAGAAACAAAAAATCGGCAATCTCTCATAAGTGAGAGTCATGAATACTTCTTCTTCCATCTTGAGCCAGTATCAACACTTTCTTCAGCTGTTTGTAATATCGATAGAAATCCTAACTCTGCCAATCTCCCATAGCAATCTCCTGTGTCATCCACCCACACATCTTCCACCGCCCAACCTGACTTCCTAATTCCACCATTGTATCTTTATCCATACACATGATAGGAACATGTGAATTTGAACCCAGAAAGAAGAACGCTCAAAAATCTGTTTTATTTGTTCTATCTTGACCCTGGGTTTTATTTTCATTTTGGTCAAAAAGTTCTCAAATTCAAAACCCTAATTCTTTTTTTTTTTTATGAGGAAAAAAAAAAAACTATGGAATCTAGCAAGACAGTTTAAAAAGAGAGGCCTCTTGCACCAAATTAACATCCAAGATGGTTCTTCTTGCTTCCATTCTCTTCTTATTCTTTGGAAAACCACTAGGTCATTCATTAAATTAAATAATCCATTTGTTTGCTGCAAGATAGGTGGTAATAATTAAAAATTATTAAGCAGGTTTATGTATATTCTTTATGTTGCAAGCCTCATAATTAAACAAAACTTGAACATGAGACAAGCTGCTAATTTGGGCACTCCCGGTTTTGAAATGGGGCTTATCCTTACTATAAATAGCAAGCAAATGAAAGTCACAGTCGCATAATTTTTTGCTTGTTATTATATATATTATGTTAAATGCTTTTGCTTTCACTTCTATTTTTTCCCTTTAAAATCCAAACCCATCACCAAACATATGATATGAGCAAATTTCAAAACAAAAAAACTTCATGTACCACTTCTAAAACTTTTACCAAGTAAATCAAATCCACATTATAAATATTTATAATAAGTACTATATATGCGAAAATTGTCACCATGTTATCATATTATTTTTGAGCTCTTAATTTATCC